>JARHVA010007232.1:105000-392500 GCA_037957365.1 Torreya grandis | reverse complement strand
ATATACATGTGTATGTTAAAATATTAGAATAATGGAGAAATAATTTTTTGAAATCAATATAAGGTGATCAATAAATAAACCATAAATAATATATGTATAATAAACTATGTCAAAGCTAACCTATGATGTCATCAAGTGGGTGATGCTCAAGTGGAGATCTTGTATAGGATATGTCTAAATTATGAACATAATTCTCTTATTCATCCATTAATTAAAACATATCATTCCAATAAATATCATATTGTGTATTTGTATTAGGATATATATAATTAATATCACCATGTTTTCTAATTTTTTATTGTATTTTATTTTCTCTTAAATGTACTTATCATTATCAGTATCATGCATATGGTTAGATAGTTGTAGATATGGAATTATATCCTCACTGTAACCATTTCCTCTATAGGATGGTTTTATTTGTTTTGAATTATTATACCTCAAGAAATAGTAATAAGGTTAGCTTAGAAACTAAATGTAATGTGATCATGAGCCTCGTAAAGTGTTTCATGAATTTAATTAAACTAAAGGTTTCGTAATACAACATCATACTTAAGAAAAATGGGGTCAACATTAAATAGAAAAGAATAACATTGGTACCAATTGATATTACAAATTGGATTTAACCCATTTTGTATTAATCATGTAAATCATTCATAATTAAATATTCAATGCAATAGCCAAAATATATGAGAATAGAAAGACTACATTTATTAACTAGATCCTTATCAATAATCATGGTTGTATTGCATTGATTTATCTTTATGTAAACAAAAAAAATCAAAGGTTATACATATGAATTAGAATTTTTGGTTACCACCTTGGAAACCATGTTTCTAAAATTATATTTCCTAGATGCATATTCCTTATGAATTCTCCTCTTAGGTTCTTATTTCTTTGGCAAGTCTTATTTAGGTAACTCTTTTTTTGGTAATTCTACCTAGGGAGATGTAGCCACAATTGGAGTGGGTTACTCAATATCAAAAGGTATGGTATAGTTTTTTGGTGTTTTAATATATGTATCTAATGTAAAGTCACCACTATCAATAATATATTGTATTTTATGTTTCAAATCATGACACATAATTGTGGAATGCCCATAGAACCTATGATATTTAGAATATTATTTACCATTATGCATAGGTTGAGTGGGAGGTAGTGTGATCAATTTATTTTTAAGTATGTTTCTTATAATTTATCATAGAGAAACATTACTATTATGAAAATACCATGATTCACTAGTCATATATTTTTTTTTTCTTGAGACATATTAGAGATGAAATTATTTAAGAGACATGATTTTTTTATTGAGGAGTTAGAGATGAAACTTTTAGTAGCATGCTCAGGATTTTGGGCATGTTCAAGTTTATAATAAAGTGATTTGACCCTTAGATATGGGGTTTATATTTCTTTTAATTTATCTATGAAGTTAATCATAATAGTAATATGATGTGTATAAATAGTGGCACTCATAATAGGTTCATTCACAGGTTTATTCTTATCATATATGGTAAAACTAAGTACACCACTTCTCATGGGTCAAAAAGATGTGGATTTACAATTTCAAACCCTAAGAGAATAGATTTTTGAATTATTTACATAATTTTAAACATTTACATATTTCAATTGGTGATCTAAGAAATATTAATCATTCACATTTTTTAAATTAATTTTAGTCATGATCACAATCAAATAATAATTAAATAATGAAATAATAAGGGTGTTAAGGGTAAATGGAACCCTCATGTAAGAATAAAATCCAAAAAATAGAACTAAGAAAATCTAAAAATTATAATCAACAAAAGAAAACAAAAATTGAAGGGAATGAGGTTGTAAGTCCTAGGATGAACATATGCAAAAGATAATTTTGACAATGTTAAAATAAATAAATAAATATTTTTGGAAAAATATGATGAATTTTGTGAATACATACATAAAAAATACATACATACATATGCATACATATTGTAAACACCTAAAAGTGGTATTTATATGATAAGATTTTCATGTGAGTTAATGTATTCCTAGCTTAGCCCTAGAACCATCTTAGAGCCTTTGACATACTTTTCTAGTCATTAAGTAGACCATAGTCACCTAAATTTAGAAAAACATAGTCCTAGGTCTATTTTCTTAGATCCCAACCTAGTTTTTCCAACAGTCTTCTAGGTGGACATTAGCACCACATTTGGGACATTACAGCCACATGGCTCTAGTGTCCCTAATTGGGTGTTATGGTATGTAGCCACAACTCTCCCAAATATATATTTTTTCAAATGTGTACCCCTCCTAATGTTGACCTAAGTATATTTTATTATCTATACAATCTATATATATCTATATATACAAGTCTAATTGACCTATATTCATTAGATGAAAAAGAGATCTAAAATCAAATTCAAACCAAAAATAAGTTTGGAAAAATTAAGGTATTTTATCCCTATTATGCCTTACTTTTGAATACTACCATCTACAACAACCTGAGCCTAGTTTTTAAAGATTTCAAATCTGAATAATAATCAAGGAATCTAAATCCACTCTCATTCTAGCATTCACTTGTACTTTCATCAAGCACTAAGTGGGAGAACTATATCATGATTGATCCTCTTTAGAGTATTTATATGTATAAAATTATCCTCATAGTTAGGTGTTGAGGATGTAAAACCTATCTTACTAAAAAACATAAAATTATTGATCATTACATACTTACAAGGAGGATTAGGGTTTTCACACTAAATCACGATTTCTAGGCACACCACAAAGCTTCAGACTTTGTGTGCATATGAATAAGACATAAAAACATAGGCCCGAGTGCTCCTAAAAAATATGAATAATCCTATAAACGAGACACTACCACCACTTTGAGGACACTATAACATGATGCTACTATCCATATAGAGCACTACTATCCAATGAGAAAATAGATTTCATAATCCTGTTTATGACACTCATAATTATCTATAACCTAGTTTTTAGAACCTAGCTCATCTACAATAGTCACTTTTTAGATAAGTCTATATTTATGCTTATTTATTACATTTTTTAGAAATTAAAAGGAAATAAAAATCTATAACAAATCAGTAATTAATTATTGCATATTATTTAACTAATTTAGACATCTCATCCCTTTGATATAAACACAAGATTTACATAGCAAACCCCTAAAAGAATAAATCATTTGGTGAACTTATCTTACTTTTAATATTTATTCAAACCCTAGCTTGCATTAATCCAATTTTTTGTACAATAATTTAGGGTTACATTATTCTAATTTTTATATTTTGTAGACAACCTAGTTAATTAAAATCAATTTCACATTAGATTTTTAATTTATTTTACATATAATTCAAATTAGTGTAAATAAACCTTAGATTCAAAAACCCTAACCCTAGATGATATTAAGGTTTGTATCCTTTTTTCTCCTATTTTTATTCACTACTATTAATTTTTTTTAAATCATATATTTTATTTTAGTAGCTCTATCTCAATTTTTTACTATATGCCATCTAAAAAAGCTATATCTCTTCTATTAAGAAGAAGTGATAGACTAGGTGGTAATCCTATAGAACATATTAATATTCATACTATCCAAACCTATAAAAAGGACATGGAACCTATTAAAAATACAACTATGAATCCTTCACACCTTGATTATGTGGAATTCAATGACAATGCATCTGAAGATGAATAATAGAACCAAGAGTAAGATGAGCTCCACATTAAGAATCAGGACACACAACCTCCATTTAACAATAATAACATAATTATGAACAAATATGAGCTATTACAAGGATTCAAAGATAGAATTTTGTAACAACCCCTTGATCATGCATAAATTCTACAAGCCATAATAGAAATCAAGAATAAGAGAAATAATGGTCAATCTTTAACCCTGGTGTCCCCAAATTTCACACTTCAAATTTTGGGGTACCCGTATTAAAATTTTTCATTCCTGTCTCATGTGAGTTATTTGTACTTGTTGAGTCATTCCATTGAATAAATAACTTGGGTTCTATTAGTTATAGTATTTGACTAATTATTTTCCCCAATTGTTCCTAGTCACTTCAGAGGATTCAAATAATTGCTTGAACCCATCACTAACATCTATTTACTCATTCCCTTCATCAGATGAAGAAAAATAAAGTGCTTTACCTCATTTAGAAGGATAATCAATTTCTCTAAACTACTTTACTTATTTGATAAGTAAAGTTGACTCAAAAACCTAAACTATTCCTCTTATTTTAAATCAGGGTTATCAAACTACTTTACAGCATTAACAAAACCAAGAAAAGTCATCCCACAAATCCACCAAGCATTGTCTAAAGAAAATTGGGTTTTTTATATTGCTTTATTTACATAAAATCTCAGGTAAAAGTAATGTGAGTTCCTAAAACTAAACTACTCATTAACCAAGACTTACTCGATTTTACAAGAGTGCTTTACTTCAAAATAGACAAAATCAAGTAAAGGAATTTGTAAAACTTGATAAAAGAGTTAAAGGCTTACATGGATTTACCATTCTTGTCATTAATGAGTTAGATTTTTTTATATATTGATAAAAATCCACATCATTTCCACCTAAAATCTAAGCTATTTCAACCAAGTAATCATGCCAACAAACCCTGAGCCATACCATTTGAGCCTCTCGATCACTTTCAAGTAATTCCCTTTTTGACCCATTTGTGCTAGAGGTAAGTAAATCATCTCCTTTTGGTTTTTATGTCTTTTGTTTACCTCTTTATTGGTTTTTTTCTCTGCAAATGTTTTTGTTTTGCTACCATGTTTATTTCTCTATTAAGTTTGATTTTTTGTAGTTTTCCTTTGCTTTCTTAGCATGTTTAGGTATTTTAAATCATGTGTCCATAATTTTAATCATTTATCATGCTATAGAATTTTCTCAAGAAACCTTTGAGAAATCAAGCCATTCATGAAAAACCTATAAGTTAATATTCCCTACCCACTTAGGTTCCTAACCCTAATTGCTTCCTTAGGTTTTTGAGACCAAGTTTCTACCCTTGAGAAACTTGACTACCAAAGGCCCTAGTAATCTAGACATTTGAACCCTAATTACTTTAGGTTTTCAATCCCAAGTAACTCACTTGAGAAACCTTGATCTTCAAAGAAGCTGACCCATCTAGGTTTTCCTCTTCCTCCTACTTTCATCAAGGTTTTGACCACAAATAAATCAATATCAAAAACTTGAAGTCTTGATCTTAGAAAAACCCACAAAACACTACCTAAGATATACTCAAGCTTTCCTTACCTCATTACTTACTTTAGGTTTATCATATGAAGTTACTATCTCTCAAGAACCTAAACTCTTGAGCTGAAAGAAACATGCACCATACTAATAAAGACCAACTCAGACTTCTTCCTCGTGCTTTCTTAATTTAGGTTTTTAAGTCCAAGTATCTTAATTAAGAAAACCCAAAGTTGTTAGCCATCAAAAACCTAATTTTGCTTATATAATCTTAGTGATCTATGTAGGGTTCTGAGGTCTGATTACTTAAAATAAATATGCTTAGTTTTTTTCAAAATTTTCCATTACTCAAAACCTAAAAATTACTTAGAGAGACTTCAAGAGAAATGAGTTAACTCTTTTCTCAAACTTTCTAAACTAGTTAGAGTAGTTAGTAATTGTTTAAAAGAACTTATCAAGTTCTTCAAAGTTATCAAGATCCAATGTCTAGGTCAGAAAGATTAAGGATATTAGAAGAAGAAGTAATTGAGGTATAAGTGTAGGTAATGACAATAAAATAGGTCTCAAAGTTAACATTAGAGGAGTTTATAGAACCAAGAAGAAAGGGAAAATCAAAATCTAAGAAAGCCAATCCACAAGAACCCAAAATGAAATATGAGTATAAGGGTTACCTAATTGAATCAAGCATAGCCTCTAAGTTAATTGAGATAAGTGATACATGCATGGGGCATGTGTCTATAGCTAAATTATTGGAGAGATCTAAGGCCATATAAAAAACACCACTCCTACATGCTATAACTACTAGTGGAATTCTGCAAGCTACTACTTTCCTAAGCTTAACTCACCTTCTTGAGTTTGTTCTTACATATGCTAAATACTATGACTCACTGTTATTGGGAATGTGGTTGTAATATTGGATGTTTAGTACCTCAATTACTATCTAAAAATCTTGACATCATCAAAAGTGATTGAGATAACTATGGATAAAGTCAAAATCCAATGGGAGACTAAGTCATCAGAATGCATTAAGATAATGTCTACTTACTATTTAAAGAAATTGAAATAGGATTCTAAGTTCCATAACAAGATAGCAAGGTCATATTTTGTTTAGGAAGTGGATGATATCATCCAATTACTATGTAGAATCAATAGTGAAAAGAATGCTAAGTGTTTCTCTCCATGGATGTATACTTATATCATAACTATTAATGTCACCAAAAGCTTAACCAAAATTGAATGGGCAAGAATGATAAGTGATAATGTGGATAAAAAGATAATAAATGTGTTGTAAACTTTTGATTTCAAGATGACTTCATACCTTTTGTATTTAATGGCCTCAAGTGGAGTCTTTTCAAGGTTAAAAACAAAATAAAAACTAGCAAGTGAACCAATTTATGAGTATTACCCTTAGCCGGTCCTTTTAGAGTATGACAAACATTATATTATAGTAAATAAAGGATTCTTTTATGAACTCATTTATAAGTTGAATACATCCCTAAAACATAGAAGAGTATTAGATGAAGCATGGGATGTCATTTCACTATATGGTTACATTTTCATCTAATTTCTTGACTTCACATACTTCAGAGTAGGAGGTTTCTCAAGTTTACCTATCAAGCTACCTAGGTATCCAAGTGACAAGTGGGTTCTTATGGAAATATGCAGACAAGTTGTTAAATTACATGATTTGTAGTTAAAGGCTCACAAAGTAGCCACCAATTTTCCCATTATCATTGGTCATTATCATTTCCCAACCATTTATAAGGATAGTAGTGTATATAAGGAGATGTATCATCATTACACTCAAACACACTTTGATGTTAGATCCAATTTTGATTGTAGAAGTGTGGCTCAGAATATAGTTTCCCTTGAGTACATGCACATTCCATCACTTGAATATTATTTGACTGATTATAGAGATAAGTTTGATGTAAGGAGAAAGGACACCAATATATTGATTATGGAATATATTTTTGCATTTGATGTAGCCACTATCCATAAGGATATGGATGATGATGGGGTTGTCACTAGTGACACTTTTCATGCTACTGGAGGAAATAGTGTTCTATTTCTTAAAATTGTTTTTGGTAAGAACCAAGTCATAACTATCATGGAGAGAACTTCACATATTTTAGATATGACTTCCACATGGTTTCTAAATAAAGGTTATTGTATGAATGAATTAATGAAAGAGACTACTCATACAAGTTAGAAAAGGAAAGAAATAGTACAAGGGAAAAACATCCAAGGTCCCATAAAGAAGTTAAAGTTGAAGAAAAATTCTTATGATATATTTTCAATAATAAAAGATAAAGAGCCAACCCGGTTAGTTATTCCCATCCTACCATTGCACTCTTATACTACAACTATTATTAATAATATTTCCACCATTCCTATTCCCACTGTACCTATCATAGATCCATCAACATTGATTCCTCCTCTTAAGTTTTATATCACCAAATCTACTAAGAAATCTATTTTGAAGGAAGATCCTCCTCCTCCTCCATCTTCCTCACCTACTTCACCACCACCTCCTCTAGAAGATCAAACCATTATTGAAAAAGTGCTTAAGAAAGAATCCTTGAAAGAGATAATGTCTAAAAAAGAGAAAGAAGTTAAAGCAAGAGAGGAAGCTAAAAAAGAAGTAGATACAATAATAGAGAATATTGTTGAAGACCCAAAGTACAAGATGGAGGCAATATAAGGAAAAGAATATAAGAAAGAAAAGGAGAGAGTAGTAGTGGAAGAAAAGACAACAAAAGTAATTGAGGAGCATGGAGATAAAGAATCATCAAAAGAAATTTAGGAAGATACATTGGTGCAAGAAGACCCTTCTCAAGAAATGGTAGTTAGTAATGACCAGAAACAAATGGTTATTCATTCAGAAACTTCCAAGAGCATAGAATTATCATCCTAGTTAGCATTACAGACAAATCTAGAATTAAAGGAAGTGATTAATCTTGAAGAGATAAACTTACAATTTTTAAAAAATTTAGACAAGAAAGGGAATAAGCCCAAGCATGTAAAAGTAACTTCAAAATTAATAATTGAACCTTTAGGGAAAATGTTTTTTGAGATATCAGTTCTTCTATAAGGATTAAATAAGAGTGAAGTTACTAAGGAAAATCTGGCAATCACCAAGGTATCTCTCAGGGAAGTTACCATAGAAAGCCTTAAGTAAGATACACAAACCCTAATAGATACTCTATTCAGGAAACTTGATGAGGAGAAAGTTACCAAGGCTAAATTAAAAGATCTAATGATAAATTGTGTGAGATAATTGCAAAAGTAGAAAATCATTCTCCTCAAAGGACATTACTTTTGAAAGTTGTGATTTCTCAACAAGTGATTACTAAAGTGGCAAAGATTGGGGATAAGGTGAAAGCTATAGATAAGAGAATTGATAAAATGAAGAAAAATTCCCAAAAACTCTTCCCAAATATTGTATATTCTCATGAGGATATTGTAAATAAGATAGTAGAAGTAAGGGAAATGATAAATGAGATAGAAAATGAATATTACATCTCCAAGCTTAAATAGGAAAGTCTACAATGAGTGGTTAATCTAGATGAGAAGATTCTAATTGAAGAACAGATTACTCCTAAGGGATTTATGAAGAAGATAAAACAATAATAATATCTCCTATATTTCTATTTGAGTATTTTACCAGACATAAAAGAGGAGATGAATAAATTATAAGAAGATGCACATAGTGCAAAAGTAAATCTTGAAGACTCCCTTTTTGGTCTTATTGGTATCTAGTCTAGTGATGCTCCAAGTTTAGTTGCACAATTAAGTGACCAATTCAAGTAGTGGATGGATAAGGCTTGAGAAAATTAAAGATCATTGAAGAAGAATTGAAAGAGAGATACTGAAATTAGAAATAGAAAATCAATCAATTGATAAATTAGATGATGTAACAATCCAATTAATAGTGTCTCAAGATACCAAATATAGGGAAAAATACAAGACCTAGGTTCATGAAGTAGATTAAATTTCATGTAATGAGTTTTAAGGGAAAGCTTCCCTTTCTTTTTCTTAAGTTTCTTTCTTTATTTTTTCGTAGATGTATAGCGAATGAGGTAGGGGGAACATTAGGTGTTCACTATACACACTAGGCAAATCCACCACCAAAGTCCTATAACAAAATTATAAAGGAGACACATCCACTACATAACATTATTAATATGTATCACACTATAGTTCCACCTATACCACTTATCAAAATTTTAAAGTAAGAGATTGTGGTTAATGACATAGATTTACATTCACTCTTTATACCAACATACATAGACCACCATCATATTCACATTTTTATGGTTGATAATGGGTCAATCATAAGAATGTGACCATGAAAATTTTATTTCACTTGGGATACACAAAGTGGGATATATTCCCCATAGATACAATAATTTATGGTTTTAGTTTCCATGTTTAGAGCTCCATCAGGTTGATTATGATTTCATTAGAGGTTTGACTAGTACACATAGCCACTTGGTTCCTAGTAGTACCTAGCACAAGTGTATTAAATATATTATTGGTTAGGCCATTATTACAGTAGATATGAGCCATACCATCTATAATAAAATGATACCTAAAGTATATACATGTTAATTAGGTGGTCAAGGTTGAGGGTGTTGTTAATAATTTCCCCCCCAAAGCTAAACTTCAACCCATATATTTCAAAACATTCTTATAAGGCCCTTCAGATTTCATATGATGATCTAGATCTCTCATGGTAGTTCAAGGAAGAGTCACTTATCACCAAGTCAAAGGAAACATGTTCAAGTGGTGTACTTATGTCAAGGAATGTTATGGTGGTCATCTCCTCACCTTGTTTAAGTTTGTGTTAAGTGTTCATTTTATGTTAAATATGTATAAGATTCCATAAAAATTCTTGATGTGGTCCTTATGATATAAAATCACTCATATTGAAGATGATTCAAATGTTTTAGATTATGGCTAGTTATGAATCCATCTAAGCATGTTCAGAACCTAAAAAATATGGAAAAATCAAAGGATTAGATGTAGTATGAAGAGAATATGATAACCTTGTTTAAATCCTTATCCTATTTTAAGGTCTTTTAACAAATGTTAATGTAACTTTAAATTGATATTTCACTTGAGATCATGAATATTACCTTCAAAGGGTATTCACAACATGTGAATAGTATTATTGTGGCCCTTATGACACCATTAAATCATTATCAAAGGTAAAATGCATTTAAAGGGTATCATTACCATCATAATACCATTATAGAGTAGTTTCATTTGCAAAAGGGTCTTATTTTAGAATTCAAACACTTTCAATCTACCACAAAGGGCTCACCCATGTGAAAAATGACTTTTCACCTTCCCTCCACCCATACTCCCTATTTTGACAACATTTTTGACTCCTCATTTCCCTCCTCTTGTCCACCAATAGTTTTTAAATATCTCAAACTTGAGAAAATGTAGTAAAATGATTTTTTATAGGTGTTTTAAAACTTATATAGGTTGAGGTAAAACATGTTTACATTAATATTGTGAACACATTTTACCTTAACATTTATCCCCTTGTGAACATTATTAATCCTATAAATACCCCCTTAATATGATCATGGAGATAATATACATATTCAAGAATTAGAATAAACAAAATCATATTCTAACACATTTAGTTTTGCATACTACTGACATGATCTTGCTGCACATGACCACTATATGCGAAGGAACACATCTCGCATTTACTTGATGTGACTACAATGGAGATGTCACTAAAGGTCATCTACATAAATAATTAATGTAATCATGGTATATATGTAGTACTTTCTCTCCTAACTATTGAAAAAACATTGTTCACCTCTTACTGGTTTTCTAGATCTCTACCACAAACCTTTTCAAGATCCAAAAAAACCACCAAGAGGTGAATAATGTTCTAGAAATAGTTAGGAGAGTAGCTACTTTAGAGATCCCATGACTACCTTACTTATTTATGGAGATGATCCTTAGTAACACACCCATTACAGTCACATTAAGTAAACGTGGAATGCATTCTTTTGCATATAGTAGTCATGTGTATCAAGATCATGTCAGTACTATGCAGAACTAAAAGTTTGCATTGGTATACGATTTTATTCATGCCAATTATTGAAGATGTATATTCTCCCCATGATAACATTAGGGGGTTGTAGATAGGATTAATAATGTTCACAAGGGGGTGAATGCTAAGGTAAAACATGTTCACCTTATTAATGTATTATTGTAACTAATAATAATTACATTTTACATTAATAATGTGAACATGTTTTAGCTCAACAATCAACCCCATAAGAGCATTATTAATCCTATGTATACCCCCTTAATGTGATCATGGGGAAAATATAAATCTTTAATAATTAGCATGAACAAAATTTTAATCTAATGCATACTTTTAGGTCTGTATAATATTGATGTGATCTTACTGCACATAGCCAATATATGCAAAGGAACACATCTTGCATTTAATTAATGTGAGGGATCTGGATGGGAAGATTTTGATTGAAAAACATAAAGCTCCTAAGGAATCTATGAAGAAGATAAAATAATAATAATATCTCCTATCTTTCCATTTGAGTATTTTACCAGACATAGAAGAGGAGATGAATAAATTAGAAGAAGATGCATGTGGTGAAAAGGTAAATCTTAAAGACTCACTTTTTGGTCTTATTGGTATCTGGTCTAGTGATGCTCTAAGAATAGTTGAATAGTTAAGTGAAAAATTAAAGTAGTGGATGAATAAGGCCATAACTCCTTTCACAACCAAGTCTATCAAAGAGTTGATCAAGTTCTGAGAAGAACTAAAATGACTTGAGCTAAGGCTTGAGAAAATTAAATCTCATTATAGAAGAATTGAAAGAGAGATGCTAAGATTGGTAATAGAAAAGTAGTCAATTGCTAAACAAGATTATGTAGCAATTCAATTAATAGTGTCTCAACATACCAAATATAGGGAAAAATGTAAGACCTAGGTTCATGAAGTAGATTAAATTTCATGTGATGAGTTTTAAGGGAAAGCTTCCCTTTCTTTTTCTTAAGTTTATTTCTTTCCTTTTTCATAGGTTTACTATAAAATCAAGTTTTTTTTAAGTAATTAATTTTTATAATGATGTCATTGAATGATATACTTGTAAAGTATAATTACTTTGTAAAATTTAAAAGACTTGAGTAATCTGGCTAAAATGCCATTACTTACAATCATCTAGTAAAATTGAATTACTTAAACAAACTTTGTGATGCATGTAAAGTGGTTATTCTCAATCCAAATAAGGAGATAAAATAAGTGTTACATGTCACTAGATTTTGCATGCCATGAATGAGAATTAGAAGTAAGACATTACTCAATGGTTTCTAGTTTTAATGCAATACATAAGAATTGAGGAAGTTGATTCCTTTTTGGATTTTGCATCTAAAATTATATAAATATGAGTGCAATATTGCATGCTAAAGGATGATAATTTTTTTTTCAAGGAATCAATTGTAGAAATGGTAAAAGAATTTTAAGAAATATAATACTTTATGTTTAAGATAATTGAATTATTTTTAATGAATTATGTTGAAAGTGAATAAGAAGAAAATTTTATTTTCTGAAGAACTTTGCATCTAAGGGAATCATTCTATGCATTTTATGAAGATAAAATGGTAAAATTTATGTTATCTTTTAATCTAAGTCGAATTCATATTTTTATTAATCATTTGTTGGAAAGGTTATCACATTTTATATGTTTATCTACTTACATGGATATAATAGACTCTGCTAAACTATTTATTGTGAAATGGAATTTTCTTCTTTCTCAATCATTATAATCTTTTCCTTATCCCCCAATCACTTATAAATTATTTCCACATTCCCAAAACTAGATGCTTACTTGCTACAAAATCCCTTTATTATAGCTCATAAACATAGTGATTAAAGTAATACCCCCAATCAAAACTAACTTGCACATAACTTGTTAACTCTTTGAATAACTATAAGTTGTAAGTAATTAGAAATAATATAAGCATAAATATATGGGATATTCACCATTAAATGAAGGGGATTTAATCCCATAATTACCTAAATATGTTGAAAGCAATTTAAAAAATATCTTTCCAATAGTTTTTAGTGATTTCACTGGTGAGTTGTAAGTTTAACTCCCAAAATCAATTTATAATTTCTTAGACCAGTTAAGATGAGTCCATCATTACACTAAATTTCCAAAATTTTGATGCCGATTAAAAGCACTGCATGCTCCTTGTGATGTGCTAGTCTATTTTTAGCACTTAGTTGAGATTAAATTCTCTTGTTTTAAATGGATGCATCCCTTTAGTTAGTTAGTTGCATGTTCTAGAATCCTTAGTTCTACACCTAATTTAATTCTATTTCACTCACCAAGACCACTGCATGCCAATTAGATAGTGATCTATGTCTTTGTATGTCAATATAATTATTAAGAATAATACATAAGAGAAGTTCTTACTTTCTAAAACTAGAAAATTGACCTTTCACTAGAGCAAGGAGAGCACATGGGCAAGAAAACAAGTTATTTGAGCTACAAGATCAATTCAACTTCAATTTTCCTATTCAATCTAGCACCAGAAGATTTAGCCTCACCTATTAGGCAAGAGACATCTCTTGTGCATCAACTTCAACATAATTCCTTTGGGATAATACAACTAGTTAATCCATAGTTTTTTACTCCCAGAAGAATAGCATTACCACATCTTGTCCCATGGGGACCACCTATTGGTATTTTGAATTTAACTCCTCCTTTACATGACTTGCCTAAAGGATCAAGAAATAATTTTCCTAAATTTATTGGTGATGGCAAGTAAAATCTAGATGATCACTTGGCTACCTTCTTCATAGCATGTGGAGTCATCAGATTGAAACATGAAGATGTTTCTATTATAGTCTTTGTGGAGGCCCTACATGAATTAGATGAAGAATGGTTTTACCATCTATCTCTAGGTACTGTAATGAATTGGGCTACTATGAGTGAATAGTTTGAGAAAAGATTCAAATCTATAGAAGATGTTCATATATTATTCATACAATGAACTCAACTTAAGAAGGAATCACATGAACACATGTATGATTTTATTGTTAGATTCAATAGATAACTTTATAAGATTAATCAAGCTACATTACCTACCATAGACAATCAAAAGTGTTTCTTCATTAATGCCAAACTTCTAAAATTTAGTTACTAGCTTTGAAGAGCACAACTAGTTGATTTAGTAGCAACCCAAAATCTTGATATAAAGGTTGAAGATGATTTGATAATGGCTGGTAAGATGAACAAAATAGTATCTAAGGGAGAATATTCTATTTTAACCACATCCTAAACTACAAATCCCTTATTTCAAAAATTATCTTGACTTGCTTCAAGTTAAAAGATAAATTGCTTAAGGTACTCATGTTGTTCTCACCAAGAATGTTCCCACATGGAATTTTAATAATCAAAATAAGAACCATATTTCTAGTCCTCAACAAAGATTAGTAACTGAATATGATCTGAGAAATCATGTTGAGATGAGTGAAGAGGACTCAATAACTGATGGTATTGATCAAAGCATTAATGAAAAAGATGATTTTATAGAACCTGCTAGTGACTCCAACTCTTACCTAGAATATGAATCAAAAAGAGAATATGAATAAATGATCCATGAATATCATATTCAATCTTATGCAATATTTACAAGATCTCAGACTCAACAATCTAGTGAGAAGTAATCAAAATAACAAGAGAGAGGAAATGAACACCCTAGTTTTGATGTGAGTGTTCTTAAAATAGGTAGCCTTCTACCTTTTTCTCTTTATTTTAAAGAAAAATATCCTCCTTCTACTTCTCAAAATCATAAGCCAATTTATCATATAGCTAAGGTTAATCCCATATTACCTAAACCCATTCCTTCTATTGACATATTTGATCATATAAATAAAACTATAATTTAGATGTCAGAAGCTAAGCACTTAAGGTCCTATCTGGATCAACTGAATAGGCTAGTCAAGTATGTTCAAATCAAGGGATCTAATAATGTACCAACTTCTTTAAAAGGTATTTTACCCATTCTTAGACCAACTTCTTTCTAGAGTAACTTTGTAACTACTTTATCTGCATCCAATTCCACATCTAAAAGGATAGAACCTTTTTATGTATCCCTCCTAATCAATGGGTATAAGTTGAGTAATTGTATTATAGATTAGAGAGCCTCTGAAAATGTTATGATAGCTAAAATATTTGATTCCCTTGGACTTACCCTAACTAAGTCCATAAGAAAATGCTACTCAATGGAGAGATGGGTCCCTCTGACTGAACAGATTAAGGATGCTCAAGTTGTCCTAGAAACTTTCCCAAATAAAAGACTTAAAATGATAAACCTAGTAGTAAACATTCCTATTTCATATCGAATGCTTCTAAGAAAAAATTTTTGTAAAGAGATGGAAGGAGAGGTGAAGATGGACTAGTCATATGCACACATCCCAATCAAAGGGGTAAATCATAAGCTAAAACCCAAGAAGAAGTCAATGTACATAGTCTCTAAATCTAAATATCTAAGGTAATAGATTCTTTTTGAAGAATCAGACCATGGATTTTACTTCCTTAAAGTAGGAAAATAAAACTGAGAGGAAAAGGAAGAAGAAGAAGACAAGATATGGATACTAGAATTTGATAGTAGCTGTATCTTTCTTGATTTGGGTGCAAGATTAGTTTTAACCTCCCCTACTAGTGAATTTTTTCCCTATTAATACAAGCTTATGTTTGAAAACACCAATAACATAGCTGAATATGAAACACTCTTACTAGGACTTGAGCAAGCAAAGGAGAAATGAGTAAGACTCCTTAGAGTACAAGGAGATGCTAAATTAATAGTGAAACAAATTAGATGGAAGTATTAGGTGAAGAAAGATAATCTGAAACACTATAGTGATAGAGTTATGAGTGCCACACTTGACTTCTCTACTTTCTCCATTAACTTAGTTCCTTAAGATCAAAACTCTAGATCTGACTCACTCATTGTTACTACATCTTTTCTTAGGCTAGAACAACAACCAATCATTTTTAAATAAGGTAACTACAAAGTAGAAATGGTCTACCATCCAAAGGTCCCAAACAACATTGAGTAGTGGCAAGTTTTTAATGATGATAAGCAAATAGCTACATTTCTGGAGTAGCAAGATAATTTATAAGGATTCTACTTTGAGTGAATCATCTCACATCCACATGAAAAAACAATAGGTATTACTAAATATGAACTTACACATAGTCAAGACAAAATTTATTTGAAAGGAAATAAAATTAATAAAGGGTTAGTTTTCTTAGAGGAAATATTTTATAAACATAAAAAATTTCTAAAGAAAAAGAAAGACTATATTGATACTTCTTCCCCAAAAGTAGAATAAATTAATCTAGGTAGTGTAGAAGAGCCTAAGATGGTCAACAATTGCAAGTGATGCTCACAATAAGAAAAGGAAGATTTCATTAAGATTTTCTTAGAGTACATTTATGTATTTTCTTGGCCCTACAAAGACCTAAAATCCTTCCAACCAAATGAGGTACAACACTATATTCCACTTTAACCAGAGGTGAAGCCTTTCAAGCAAAAGTTACATCACCATAATCCAACTATATCAAGTACTATTTATTTTGAGATTCAAAAGCTCCTTAATGTAAAGATCATCTATCCAATCTATCATTTAGAATAGTTAGCAATTATTATTCCAGTAAGAAACAAAAATGGGGAGATATGCTTATGTGTCAATTTTTGCAATCTAAATCAATCTTCTCAAAAGGACAATTATCTATTGCCTATTATGGATCACATTTTGAAAACAATTATGGGATGAAAAATTTTATCCATGCTAGATGAATTTTATAGATATAGTCAAATAAAAGTTATTGAGGAATATTAATACAAAACTACTTTTACAACATCATAGGGAGCATTTGCTTATCAAAAGATGCCTTTTGGGATTATCAACACTGGATCAACCTTTCAACAAGTAATGGATTTAGAATTTACCCATTTGAAGAAAAAAATTATTGTGGTATACCTTGATAACCTAATAGTCTTTTCAAAATAAAGAGGTGATCATTTGGATGATCTTCAAGAAGTCCTTATCCAATTCAAAAAACATGGGATTTCTTTAAATCCAAAAAATTGATATTTATTGTGACTGAAGGAAAGCCCCTTGGTAATATAGTCTAAGAAGAAGGAACTAAAATTGACCCAAAGTGAGTTAAATCTATTCAAAGTTTGCCTATACCTACATCTAAGGAAAGGGTGCACTCATTCTTTGGTAAGGTAAACTTATTTGGAAGATTTATTCTTGATTTTATAGAATTGACTCATCACATCTAAGATATGATGAAAAAGAAATAAGAATTCAAATAGAATGATGAAGGAAAATTAGTGTTTGAAATAATCAAGGTAGTAATAACTAAATCCCCAATGTTATTTTCCCCTAACTTCAGCAAATAATTCATCCTTTACTATTAATCTTTTGAGCATACCATGTCAGCTATACTTATGTAGAAGAATGATGAAGGAGTTGAATCCCTGATAGCTTTCATGAGTCAGCCTCTAAATATATATAAATTAAATTGATCACAAATGGAGAATCATGCCTTTGAAGTGGTCAAAGCATGTAAGGTTTTTAGGTATTACATCTTATCATCCCATACCATAGTATATATCCTAAATACTGTAGTCAAGTCATTTCTAACTCAACAAGAGCTAGGATTATTGAGAGGAACTTGGGTAGCTAAGGTATAAGAGTTTGATTTAGATATAAGACCTACAAAGCTAGTAAGAGAAAGAGGCCTATACCAATTAATGACTGTGATAAAAATTGAAAACATAGACATGGTGAAACCTTCACAACAAGATGAAGTAGACATAGAGTTGCCCATGGGAATTTTTGTTAATCTTATAGATGAATGGTATAGCATTGTTGCTTACTTTTTGACTTATGGAGAGTGTCTAGTTGATTTGACATGGAAGGAAAAACATACCATTAAGATAAAATAAAAGGATTATGTCCTTTAGGATAATGGATTTTATAAGAAAGGAATTGATGACATTTTCCTTCATTGTGTAGACAAGGAAAAATAGGCAATATTATTAGATAAATTTCATGATAAAGCCTATGGAGGGCATTTCTCAGCAAGAGTCACAACACACAAGATCTTACAAGAAAGTTATTTATAGCCTAGTTTATTTTAGGATGCTTTAGAATGGGTTTTTAAATGCAAGGCATGTCATCATTTTTTAGGATGAATCAAGTTGCTAGCATTGCCTCTAAAACTAGTAATTATTGATGAACCTTTCCATCAATGGGGTATGGATTTCATTCATATGTTGAATCCCTCCTCAAGTGATATACATTGTTATGTTTTAACTACTAATGATTACTTCAACAAGTGGGTTAAATCTATTCCTAGGAAACATGCCACATCTAAAGTTATATGTGACTTCATCAAAGAGAATATTATTGTAAAGTTTGGCATTCCTCATAAAATTGTAACTGACAATGTAACCAACTTTTCTTCAATAGAATTGACTGAGTTTTGTTACTCATATGGGATAGACTTGATTCATGCTTCAAATCATTATCCTCAAGGTAATGGCCAAGATGAGTCAAGTAATAAAAATTTGGTGAACAACATTTGTAAGTTGGTGGACAAAAATCAAAGAAATTATCACAATAAGTTGTTTGATGCACTATGGACTAACATTACCACACCAAAGAAAGCTATAGGTATGTCTCCTTTCTAGTTACTCTATGGAATAGATGCTGATATACTAATAACCATTAATCTTGTTGGTTTACAATTGTCTAAAGACACTGAGGATAATACATATCAAGATTCACTAGATAAGAGAATCATGTTTCTCACTGAATTGCAAGAAATACATGTTTAGGTTGTTGACCAACTAGCCAATCATCAAATGAGAGTAAAGAAGATATTTGATAAAAATTCTCAGGATAGGTAGTTTAAAGTTGGTTATTTAGTTCTCTTATAGGATAAATAAAATGAATAAAAAGGGAATCATGGAAATTTTGACTCCTTGTGGAAAGGGCCCTTTATTATACAAAGCATTGCTATAAAATATAGATTCATCCTAACTTTTTAGGATGAAATTTCACTACCACTACCTTTCAATGGGAAGCACTTGAATCTCTACAAGAATTGAGTAATAGGGTAATACTTGTATGTATATAAATAAAGTTTTTGCTTTTCTTTTGTGTTGGTTATTTATTTAGTTATTTTATGATTGAGTGTTTGCAATGACTCCATACCCAAGAGATAATATGTGAAACTAGAGATGTTGGGATATCACCCTTGTTCCTCTCTTTATGATAAAAACAAAGACATCCCCAGTCAAAGCTAGTTGGTGTCACCAAAATTTCACACTTCAAATTTTGGGGTACCCCTATTAAAATTTTGCATTCTTGTCTCATGTGAGTTAGTTGTACTTGTTGAGTCAGTCCCTTGAATAAAAAACTTGGGTTCTATTAGTTTTAGTATTTGACTGATTATTTTCCATAGTTTCTCCTAGTCACTCCATAAGATTCAAAACATTTGCTTGAAGACATCACTAAAATCCATTTACTCATTCCCTTCATTAGATCAAGAAAACTAAAATGCTTTAGCCATTTAAAAGACTAATCAAGTTTTCTAAACTACTTTACTTATTTGAAAATAGGTAAAGTTTTCTCTAAAACCTAAACTATTCCTCTCATTTCAAACTAGGGTTATCAAATACTTTATTACATTACCAAAACCAAGCAAAGTCATCCCATAAACATGCCAAACATTGTCTAAAGAAAGTAAAGTTTTTGATTTTTCTTTACTCACACAAAATCTTGGGTAAAAGTAATGTGAGTTCTTGAACCCAAGTTACTCATTGACCAAGACTTACTTAGGTTTATGAGAGTGCTTTACTTCAAAAAAGCCAAAATCAAATAGAGTAACTTTTAAAACTTGATAAAAGAGTTAAAGGCCTACATGGCTTTACCATGGTTTTCATTATTGCATTACATATATATATATATATATATATATATATATATATATATATATATATATATATATATATATATATATATATATATATATATATATATATGAGAAAAATACACATCATTTTCACCTATCATCCAAGTTATTTTAACCAAATAATCATGCTTACAAAACCTAAGCCATGCCATTTGAGCCTCTGGAGCACTTTCAATAAATTCCATTTTTGACCCATTTGTACTTGAGGTAAGTAAATCATCTCTTTGTGATTTTTATGTCTTTTATTGACCTCTTTCTTGATGTTTTTATATATAAATTATTTAGTTGTACTATCATGTTTATTTCTCTATTATGTTTGATTTGTTTTAGTGTTCATTTACTTTCTTAGCATGTTTAGGTGTTTTAAATCATGTGCCCATACTTTTAATCATTTATCATGATGTAGAATTTTCTCAAAAAATCTTTGATAAATTGAGCCCTTCATGAAAACCCTAGCAGTTAAGATTCCCCACCCACTCGGGCTCCCTAACCCTAATTACTTCCTTGAGTTTTTGAGACCGAGTTGTTACCCTAAAGAAACTTGAATCCCAAAGGCCCTAGTCATATAGATTTTTGAACCCTAATTACTTCAATTTTTTAATCCCAAGTAACCATCTTGAGAAACCTCAATCTTCAAAGAAGCTAACCCATCTAGGTTTTCCTCTTCCTCTTACTTTATTTAGGGTTTTGACCATAAGTAATTTGATATCAAAAACCCAAATTCTTGATCCTGGACAAACTCATAGAACACTACCTAAGATACACTTAGGCTTTCCTTTCTTCATTAATTACTATGGGTTTCTCATATGCAGTTACTATCTCCCAAGAATATGAAGTCTTGAACCCAAAGAAAGCTACACCATACTACTCAAGACCAAATCAACCTTCTTCCTCATGCTTGCTTACTTCAGGTTTTTGAGTCCAAGTAGATTGATTAGGAAAACCCAAATTTGTTAGAAATCAAAAACATGAATTTACCTATATAATCTTAGTGATTTGTTCAGGGTTATGAGGTATTATTACTTAAAATAAAGATGCTTAGTTTTTTTCAAGACTTTCCATTACTTAAAACTTGAAACATACTTAGAGATACTTCAAAAGTAATGAGTTAAATCCTTTCTCAAAATTTCTAAACTAGTTGGAGCAATCGGTAAGTGTTTAAAATAACTTATCAAGTTTTTCAAAGTTATCAAGAGCCAATGTCTAGGTTAGAAGGATCAAGGAGATTAGAAGAAGTAACTGAGGTACAAGTATAGGAAATGATAATAAAAGAGGTCCCAAAATTAGAATTAGAGGATTTTTCAAAACCGAGCATAAAGGAAAAAGCAAAAGCTAAGAAATCCAAGCCATAAAACCCAAAATGAAATATGAATATAAGGGTTACCCAATTCAATCAAGCATAGCCTCCAAGTTAACTGAGATAAGTGATACAAATTTGGGGCATGTGTCTATAACTAAATTATTGGAGAGATCTAAGGGCATGTCAAAAACTCCATTCCTACATGCTATAACTACTAGTGGAATTATACAAGATACCACTTTCCTAAGCTTAACTTAGCTTCCTGAGTTTGTTCTAACATGTGCCAAATACTATGACTTACTGACCAGGATTGTCAAAGATGATATTTGTAATGTAGTTATAATATTGGATGTTCAATACCTCAATTACTATCTAAAAATCTTGACATCATCAAAAGTGATTGAGATAACTATGGAGAAAAATAAAAGTCAATGGGAGACTAAGTCATTAGAATGCATTAAGATAATGAATACTTACTACTTAAATAAAGTCAAATAGGCTTATAGGTTCCCCAACAAGATAGTAAGGTTAGATTTAATTCAAGAAGTGGATGATATCATCTAATTACTATGTATAATCAATGGTGAAAATAATGCCAAGTGTCTCTTTATGGATGTATACTTATGTAAGGACTATTGATGTCACTAGAAGATCAGCAAAAATTGAATGTGTAAGAATGATAAGTGGTAATGTGGATAAACAGTTAAAAAATGTGTTGCAAACTTTTGATTTCAAGATGAATTCATACCTTGTGTTTGCAAAAACATCGAGTGGATTCTTTTCAAGGTTAAGAATAAAAATAATACTAGCAAGTGAACCAATTTATGAGTATTTCCCTTAGCTAGTCCTTCTAGAGTACTACGAACATTATATTTTAGTAAATGATGGATTCTTTTATGAACTCATTTGTAAGTTGAATACATCCTTGAAACATATAAGAGTATTAGATGAAGCATGGGATGAAATTTAACTATATGGTTGCATTTACATCCAATTTATTAACTTCACATACCTCATAGTAGGAGGTTTCTCAGGTGTACCTATCAAGCTACCTAGGTATCCAAGTGATAAGTGGGTTCTTATGTAAATGTGTAGACAAGTTGTTGAATTACATGATTTGTAGTCAAAGGCTCACAAAGAAGCCATCAATTTTCCCATTATCATTGGTCACTATCATTTCCCAAACATTTATAAGGATATTAATGTATAGAAAGAGATGTATCATCATTAAACTCAAACACACTTTGATGCTAGAGACAATTTTGATTATAGAGGTGTGGCTCAGAATATAGTTTCCCTTGAGTACATACACATTCTAGCACTTTAATATTATTGGACTAATTTTAGAGCTAAGTTTGATGTAAGGAGAAAGGATAATAGTAGATTAACTATGGAACAAATTAATGCATTTTCTCTAGAGACTATCCTCGAGGATATGGATGATTATGTGTTTGTCACTAGTGATGATTTTCATGCTACTAGAGGAGACAATGTTCCAATTCCTAAAAAAAAAATTGTAAGAACAAAGTCACAACTTTCATAGAGAGAACTTCACACATTTTAGCTATGACTTCCACATGGATTCTAAATAAAGGTTATTATATGAAGGAATTAATGAAAGAGACTACTCATACAAGTCAAAAAAGGAAAGAAATAGTATGAGGGGAAAGCAACCAAGGTCACATTAAGAAGTTGAAGTTGAAGAAAAATGTTGATGATAAATTTTTAGTAGTAAAAGATAAAAATCCAACCTAGTTATCTATTCCCACCCTACCATTGCACTCTTTTACTACTGTTGTTATTTCTACTATTTCCACCATTCCCATTCCCATTGCACCCATCATAGATCCATCAACTTTGATGCCTCCTCCTAAGTTTTATATAACCAAATCTTCTAAGAAATCTATTCTAAAGGAAGCTCCTCCTCCATCTTCCCCACCTGATTCACCACCACCACCTCCTCTGGAAGATCAACCCATTATTTAAAAAGAGCCTAAGAAAAAAATCCATGAAATAGCTAATGTATGAAAAAGAGAAGGAAGTTGAAGCAAGAGATTATGCTAAAAAAGAAGTAGATAAAATAACAAAGAATATTGTTGAAGACCCTAAAGAGAAGATGGAGGTGAAAGAAGAAAAAGAATCTGAGAAATAAAAGGAGGTAGGAATAGTAGTAAAAAAGGAAACAAAAGGAATTAAGGATCAAGGAGAGAAAGAATCATAAAAATAAATTCAATAGGATACATTTGCACAAGAAGTCCCTTTTTATGAACTAGGAGTTAGAAATGACTAGCAAAAAATGGTTATTCATTCAAGCACTTCCACAAGCATATACTTCTTATCTTGGTTAGCATTGTAGAAAACTCCAAAATCAAAGGAAGTGATTAATCTTGAAGAGATAGACTTATAGTTGTTAAAAAGTTTAGATAAGAAATGGAAGAAGCCCATGTATTCAAAAGTAACTTCAAAATTAATAATTGAACCTTTAGGGAAAAAGTTTGCTAAGATAGTAGTTCCTCCACAAGGAGTAAATAAGATAAAATTTGATAGGGAAAATTTGGAAATCACCAAGCTATCTCTTAGGGAATTTAGCACAAAATTCCTTAAGAAAGATACACAAGCCCTAATAGATACTCTCTTTAGGAAACTTGATGAGGAGAAATCTGCCAACACTAAATTAAAAGATCAAAATGATAAATTGTGTGAAATAATTCCCAAAGTGGCAAAGTCTACTCCTCAACAAGCATTACTTTCAAAAGTTATGATTTCTAAACAAGTGATTACTTAAGTAGAAGAGACTAGGGATAATTTAAAAGCTATAGATAAGTGGATTGATAAAATGAAGAAAAAATCACAAAGCCTCTTCCTAAATATTCCAGATGCTCATGCAAATATTGTGAATAAGATAATATATATAAGGGAAATAAGGAAGGAGATAAAAAATTAAAATGGCATCTCCAAGATTCAATATGAAAGTATATAAGGAGTGGTTAATCTAGATGAGAAGATTTTAATTGCAGAATAAATTTCTCTTGAGGGACCTTTGAATAAGATAAAATAAGAATAATATCTCCTATCTTTCTATTTGAGTATTTTACTAGACATAGAAGAGGAGATGAATAAATTAGAAGATACACATGGTGCAAAGGTAAATATTGAATACTCCCTTTTTGGCCTTACTAGTATCTAGTATAGTGATGCTCTAAGAATAGATAGATAGTTAAGTGACCAATTCAATTAATGTATGGATAAGGCCATAAATCCTTTCATAGCCAAGTCTATTAAAGAGCTGATCAAGTGCCGAGAAGAACTAAAAAGAATTTATCTAAGGCTTGAGAAAATTAAAGCTCATTGTCGAAGAATTGAAAGAGAGAAGCTGAGATTGGAAATCAAAAGGCATTTAGTTTCTACATTAGATTATGTATCAATCCAATTAATAGTGTCTCAACATACCAAATATATAAAAAAATACAAGACCTAGGCTCATGAAGTAGATTAAATTTCATGCGATGAGTTTCAAGGGAAAGCTTACCTTTCTTTTTCTTAAGTTTCTTTCTTTCCTTTTTCATAGATGTACTATAAAAGAAAGTTTGTTTTAAGTAATTAATTTGTATAAGGATTCCATTGAATGATATACTTGTAAATTCGAATTACTTTGTAAAATTTAAAAGACTTGAGTAATTTGGCTGAAATGCCATTACTTACAGTCATAAGGTGAAAGTGAATTACTTAAAAAAACTTTGAATTGCATGCAAAGTGGGTGTATTTGATCCAAATAAGGATATCAAAGAAGCGATACATGTCACTATATTTTTCATGCCACGAAGGACAATTATAAGGAAGACGTTACTCAATGGTTTCTAGTTTTAGCATAGCACATAGGAATTGAGGAAGTTGACTCCTTTTGGGATTTTACATCTAAAATTATATAAATATGAGTGCAGGCATGCATGCCAATGGATAATTTTTTTTGCAAGGAAGCAATTGTAGCAATGGTACAAGAAGTTTAAGAAATATAAAACTTTGTTTAAGGTAATCAGATTATTTTTTATGAATTGTGTTAAAAGTGAATAAGAAGAAAATTTTCTTTTTTGAAGAAATTTGCATCTGAAGGAATCATTCTATGTGTTTTATGAAGATAAAATGGTAAAATTTTTGTTAACTTTTAATCTAAGTTGAATTCATATTTTTCTTAATCATTTATTGGAAAGGTTATCGCATTTTATATGTTTATCTACTTGCACAGATACAATAGACTTTTCTAAAATTTATTGTGAAGTGTAATTTTATTCTTTCTCAAACATTATAATCTTTTCCATATTCCCTAATCACTCATAAATTCTTTCCACATTCTCAAAACCAACTGCTTACTTTCTACAAAATCCCTTTGTTATGGCTCATGAACATAGTGATTAAAGTAATACCCCCAATCAAAACTAACTTGCACATAACTTGTTAACTCTATGAATAAATATAAGTTGTAAGTAATTAGAAATAAGATAAGTATAAATATGCATGAGCTTCACTATTAAATGAAGGGTATTTAATCCCATGACTGCTTAGATACATTTAAATTGATTTACAAAATATATAGCCAACAAACCCCTCCAATTAATAATGTTGTTACACCTCCATTAGAACCAACTCAACCAACTCAAATAACACAACCAATATTAATATTCAGCCATCAATGATAGTTACACCACTTATGGCTAGTTCCTCTAATCCAAATGTATAATCCCTTATACAAAAAGTTCAAATTCTATAGTCTAAGGTGTTACATCTCAAGAAGGGAGAAACTAGGCCATCACATGCCTTGGACTACAACATTCTCTTGCATATACCTTGGCACATTATATATTAAAAACTCATTTTCCATATGATTTTATGGTACCCAAGCTCTTATTATATGATGGCAAGGCTGACCCAAAGCATCACTTCAAATCCTTTCACATAGCATAATTTGATTGTGTCTAATAATTGGTTTCTTACGAAGCTATTTATACACAGTCGCAAACATTATCCACTATATTAGTTTTATGATTTTCTAAATCAATCTATCATGGCATTCAATCCTTTATCCAACATGTTCCTATCACACTTCTCTATAAACATTAGTTATAAGATATCATATTCAAAGGTGGCATAATTAAATCAAAAGTCAAATGAGCCTATCACCAATTATATCTTATGATACAAGATAATATTATCTAAATTGACTAGCCTCATGATAGACAAAGAGATTTATGATATATATAAATATATTCTATTACCATCACTTCATGAAGTTATCTTATTCATGAAGTTTCCTACATTTACTAAAATGTGCCACATAGTCAAGGAAATAGAGGTTAAGCTCTTATTAATGGGAAAAATCAAGTATAAAAATGGATTAGAATAAACTATTAAGAGTTAAAAAAAACCTCCATACAAGGTAAGGGTCACAAAAGATAAAATCAATCAAAATGTCATAGTCAACATAGCTTCGGAGCCTTCTCCTAGATTGGTTTTATCCATTCCTTAGTGTAAATTCTTCACTAATCTTCTAGAGTCACCATCATGATTTATAAAACTATTATAATGTAATTTCAAATACCTCCCTCTCATTAAATATGTTGATACAACATGACCTCTTCCAAAGAGTTATGATTCAAATGCATTATGCAAGTATCATAGGGCACTAGGACACATAACAAATAGATGCATTAGCCTAAAGCACAAGATAAAGATCTCATTGAGGCTAATTATAAATGTGGAAACACCCATAGAGGGACCAAAATAAATTGAAATAGAGGCTAAATAACTAAATACATTTTCATATCCTTTCCCATAACATATAGTGAATGAGGTAGGGGGACATCATGTGTTCACTATACACACTGGGAAAATCCACCACCAAATTCCTATAACAAAATTATAAAGGGGACACATCGACTACATAACATTATTATCATGTATCATACTAAAGTGCCACCTAGACCACTTATCCCATTTTTAGAGCAAGATATTGTGGTTGATGACATAGATTTATATGCACTCTTTATACCAACATACATAGACCACCATCATATTCAAATTTTTATGGTTGATAATGGGTCAAGAACAAGAATGTGACCATGACACTTTTATTTCACTCAGGATACATAAAGTGGGATATATTCCCCATAGATAAAATAATTTGTGGTTTTAATTTCCATGTTCAGAGCTCCATCAGGGTGATTTTGCTTTCATTACAGGTTAGACCAACACACATAGCCACTTGGTTCTTAGTACTACCTAGTGTAAGTATATTCAATATATTATTGGTTAGGCTATTGTTATAGTAGCTCTGATCCATCCCATCTATAATACAATAATTCCTAAAGTATGTACATCATAATCATGTGGTTAAGGTTGAGGGTGTTAATAATTTTCCCCCCAAGCTAAATTTCAACCCATATAATTCAAAACTTTCACATAAGGACCTCAATATTGCATATGATGATCTAGATATCCCATGGTAGTTAAAAGAGGGGTCACTTGTCACCAAGTCAAAGGAAACATGTTCAAATGCTGTACTTATGTTAAGGAATGTTATGGTTTTCATGTCATCACCTTGTTTGAGCTTATGTCAAGTGTTCATTTAGTGCAAACTATGTATAATAGTCCATAACAAGTCTTGATGTGGTCTTTATGATATAAAATCACTTATATTTAATATTATTCAAAAAAATTAGCTTATGGTTAGTTATGAATCCATCTAAGCATGTTGAGAACCTACAAAATATGGAAAAATTGGAGGATTAGATCTAGTATGAAGAGAATGTGATAACCTTGTTTAAATATTTATCCTATTTTAAGGTATTTTAACAAATTTTAATGTAAATTTAAATTGATATTTCACTTGAGATCACGCATATTATCTTCAAAGGGTATTCACAACATGTGAATAGTATTATTGTGGCCCTTATGACACCATTAAAGCATTATCAAAGGTAAAATTCATTCAAAGGGTCTAATTACCATCATAATACCATTATATATTAGTTTCATATGAAAAAGGGTCTTATTTTAGAAGTCAAACACTTTCCATCCACCACAAAGGGCCCACCCATGTGAAAAATGAATTTTCACCTTCCTTCCACATATAATTCCTATTTTGAAAGCATTTTTGACTCCTAATTTCCCTCTTCTTGCCCACCAATAGCTTTTCAATATCTCAAACTTGAGAAAATGTAGTAAAATGATGTTTTCTAGGTGTTTTCAAACTTGTATAGGTTGAGGTAAAACATGTTCACATTAATAATGTGAACAAATTTTACATCAAAATTCATCCCCTTGTGAAAATTATTAATCCTATCTACACCCACTTAAAGTGAGCTTGGGAATAATATACATATTCAAGAATTGGCACAAATAAAATCACATTCCAATGCATACTTTTAGGTTTGCATAATACTAACACAATCTTGTTGCACATGACCACTATATGCAAAGGAACACATCCCACATTTACTTGACATGATTTTAATAGATGTGTCACTAAGAGTCAACTACATAAATAATTAAGGAAATCATGGGATCTCTTTAGTAGTTGCTCTCCTAATTATTTCCAAAACATTGTTCACCTCCTAGTGGTTTTCTGGCTCTCTACCACAAACCTTTTCAAGATCCAAAAAACCAATAGGAGGTGAATAGTGTTTTGGTAACATTTAGGAGATTAGCTACTACATAGATCCCATGAATACCTTAATTATTAATGGAGATGACCCTTAGTGACACATAAATTATGGTAACATCAAGTAAATGTGGGATGTATTCTTTTGCATATAGTGGTCATGTGTAGCAAGATCATGTCAGTAGTATGCAAACCTAAAAGTATGTGTTGGCATATGATTCTATTCATGCCAATTATTGAATATTTATATTCTCCCCATGATCAAATTAAGGGGGTGTAGATAGGATTAATAATGTTCAAAAAGGGTTAAATTTTGACGTAAAATTTGTTCACCTTATTAATGTATTATTGTAACTAAAACTAATTACATTTTACATTAGTAATGTGAACACATTTTACCTCAAAATTTAAATCCTTATAAACATTATTAATCTTATGTATACCCCCTTAATGTGATCATGGGGAGAATATAAATCTTCAAGAATTGACATGAATAGAATTGTATGCCAATGCATACTTTTAAGTCTGCATACTATTGATACAATCTTGTTGCACATAACCAATATATGCAAAGGAATGCATCCCAAATTTACTTGATGTGACCACAATGAATAAGTAATTAAGGGTCATATCCATAAATAATTAAGGTAGACATGGGATCTCTACATTAATTATTCTCCTAACTATTTCCAAAAAATTATTCACCACCTTGTAGTTTTCTAGATCTTGAAAAGGTTTGTGGTAGATATTCAGAAAACCACCAAGAGGTGAGCAATGTTTTGGAAATGATTAGGAGAGTAGTTATTATAAAGATCCTAAAACTACCTTACTTCTTTATGGAGATGACCCTTAGTGACACATCCATTATGGTCACATCAAGTAAATGTGGGATGCATTCCTTTACATATAGTGGTCATGTACAATAATATCACATCAATAGTATGCAGACCTAAAAGTATGCATTGGCATATGATTTTGTTCATGCCAATTATTGAATATGTATATTATCCACATGCTCACATTAATAGGGTGTATATAGAATTAATAATGTTCACAATGGGTTGAATGTTGAGGTCAAACTTGTTCATATTATTAATTTAAAATGTAATTATTGTTAGTTAAAATAATGAATTAATAAGGATTAGTTTGTTACACATATCTATTGTTAATATTTAACAATATATCTCATATTAATATAGTGGTATGTTAGTTTGTTTAGTTGATATTTTGTCAAGAATGTAATATCCCTTTTTATAGGCTATCCTTTGCCTATTTATTTGGGTCTACATATGAATCTATGTAATAGAAGGAATATAGTGTGAAATATATTACTATTATGTTTAATTAATGTCAAAAATTGTAAAAAAATAATTTCCTTACAAGTGCATTATCACTTGTACGTGATGTCTACATTATGGGTGGTTTTTCCCTTAGAAAATTCATGCACCCAAGCTTCATCAATGTATCAATTGAGTAAGAAAAAAACATACTAGAGGCTAGAGGATACACGAAAGATGGAGGTATTTTAGTGACCTCTCCTCAATCACAAATGATGGGGTCACACCAATGATATGATGACTTGTGTGTGTGTGTGTGTGTGTTTTTCATTTACATTATGTGATTTACAAAATAGGAACAAAATAATAATGCTTATTCATGATATGTTATTTGTGTGAAAATTCCAAACATGATTCCCTAAGGTGAAAACATTATGAAATAACAAAATCACCATTGTAAGTCAATTCATGGATCTTGAAAGGGTTTGTGATAGATCTAAAAAACCACAAGAAGTGAACAGTTGAAGAGTTCTATTCATGTCAAGGTTTGTGGTAAACTTACACAACCATGGGAGGAGTGAGGCTCCCTTTGTATCAAGGTCATGAGCCAAATAGGGCATGCTACAGTGGGTGAGTACATCGTAGATAAGAGTGTGAATGTTTTTGTACCATGTAAAAACTATGGGGGGGAATGCTAAGAATAACTTTTACATCATGTTAGTTTCAATATTTATAGAGTGGTAAATAGTAACTAGTTAATTTACCAAGAGGTAAATAATACTTACAGGGTGTTTATAATCATATGGTTAATACGATAGCTTAGAATATTATATTGTTTTGATATATTGTTATTTTTTATAAAAATATATCATAATAGGTTTTCTTATTTATAGGATTCAGGTGTGAGAGAATATTGGAGAAGTTATAAGAATAATATTCCTATATATTTTTAATGTCATAAATATATTATTATCAAAGTGTGAGAATTAGTTAGAGATAAATATATTATTTGTTGAAAATTATCTATGTGTGATTAACTCTATTAGACTATGCATGTGTTAATTCTATGTTTGGCTCTTTGAATCCACAATAGTATGAACCCATATAGTATGGTTAGGGTTAGGATAAGGTTAGATACTTCATGTATGTCTCTTGTAGACACCTTATAGAAATATTCATACTTCAAATGTGTAGGTAAAGGTAGAAGTTGTATCAAGATCTCTATCAAGTTCTTGGCAAGCTCATAATTGCTAGTTTGTCATAGATGGTATGGTCTATATAGAAGGATTTAGATCCCAATATATTAGTTGGAGGTAGGGTCCATAATGGGCTTAAAATTAGTTATATTATTTTTTAGAGTAGGTCCCTAAGCTTTATTAATGATCACTAATATCTCTAGGTGGTCTTAATCCCTTTTCAAAGCCCATAATCTCATATAATGCAAATTCATCAAAAAATTTAGCATGTTGTGATAACCTAAGAATGGAAAAAAGAATATAAAGGCTTATTAATCATTTTAGACCCCTTGATCATGTTCTCATGACACTTTCATATTTATATCAACACATGGTTCTCATTGGTTGGCAAATTTTAGTCATATGCAAGTTTTGATGTTGTCATAAAGGAAAATATCATGAAAGTGATTAGTGAAAATATATGTCTTCCTCCAAGTTCCTCACATACCTTACCTAGTCACAATTTGTTTATAAAAAACACATTTAAACTCTTTAATAATTAGCATGTGAAGGAAGGAAAAAAGGTTTTGAACATGATCTAGTTACTCTCATGGCAGTCCATATTCAAGTAAAGAACATGTGAATGGTGACTTCTTTAGGTTTTTGCTACGCCCCTAACCTATCACATGTATGAGGATAGTATTAGCTGACTTGTGGCTTACTTATCCCTCTTTGATGTTATACTACATTTATCTATGCTTTCTTTTGATTAGTAGGTTGGCCTATAGAGTAACCATGGCCTAGATAGATTATATATAGGAGGTAGTGGGTAATTATTTATCATCATATTGTGAATTCTATTCTTATTGAAGCTTGTGGAGGTTGCCCCCTCAAAGTGGTTTGTCTATTATCATACATTCAGATATATTATATTAAAATTTAGATCTAATTATTCTATTATACTTTATTTTTTAAGTAATTTCATTACAAGTGGTATCAGAGCTGCGATTTGGGCAATCTTGTGGGCGAAACACTAAATTTTTAAATTTTGTGATATATAAAAAAATTGCAAATTTATCTTCAAAAATTTTAATGGAGGTGTGAAATAATCAAATTAAGCTTCCATTAAAATTTTAGATCATTTGGATCTGTTTTACAAAATTTATCTCTATTTTATGGTTTTTCATAAAATTGCTCTATAGTGCACAATTCAAAGAATTTGTCTAAGTTATTTACATTTTTGGAAAGCTTAGAAAAATTTGGCTATGGTATGTTATTTGTATATTTTTATTTGAGGCTGAAATAATTCCAAAATGGCTTGGTCAAAGTTGGGTCAAAAGTACCAATAAGGTTCGACATCATAAAACCCTTTTATGGTAGGTCCACAAACTTGAGGCTGAGGAAAAGGTGTTGAAACTCTAGGTAAAACTCCTAAAAAGGAAGAGATGGAGTTATAAGGGGGATGTACTAGACCTTTTGTACCAGGGTTTTCTAACATAGATCACAAAGTGAGCCAGCTTGACTATAGTGTGCAAGGCATACAATCTAATATGCAATCCATACAAGATAGTTTGGGAGATATCATGACAGATTTGAAAATTAATTAGTCAAATCATTAAGCTAAATCTATTGTACAACCCCACCAGGGTGGTTCTCTTAACTAGTCTACCTCAAATCTAACTCCATGGCCACAGAAGAACCTATTACCAAAGGTGGATATACGCAAATTTGATGGAAAAGATTCACTCAATTGGATCAACCAAATGGAGAATTTTTTTACCTACATTAGATTCCAAGTGGACATAAGGTTACCATGGCATCCTTATATCTTGAACATGATCAATTCATTTGGTATTGATGGTTGTGTGCTCAAAAGAAAAAGATGACTCTCAATGTCACCTGGTCAATTTTTACAGAGGAGCTACAATTACACTATGGCAATAGTGTGATAGAGAATTACTTCAGCCAACTAGAAAAATTGTGACAAATTGGCTCTGTCAAGGATTATATTCATCATTTTTAGAACCTATCCTTACATGTGGAGACAATTTCTGAAACAAACTTGAATGACCTATTTTTGGTTGGACTCAAGGACCACATTCAACATGAGGTATGCATGTTTAATCCACTTAAGATTTCTGATTCTATTATCATGGCATGTAGATCTGAGGAAAAATTCATAGCCAATAAGAATCAGCCATTTACTCACTTTAAATATCATAGCATATCGTCACCAACATTTCCTCCACCTACTAGATTGACCCCTCAGCAAATTAAAGAGAAGCGTGTAAAAGGATTATGTTTCAGTTATGACAACAAGTGGAGTAAAGGACATATATGTGTTGAGTATAAGTCATTCTACATTGAGGGACCAAATGAAAATGAAGAAGTAGATGATGCCTCCAATGATGATGAGGAAGATATAGAGGAGGTACTTGAAGATTCCCAACCTACAATCTCTTGTCATGCACTTATAGATATTAGCACTCCACAAACTCTTAAGGTGGTGGGTTTCCTCAAGAAATAGAAGGTGACAGTGTTGATTGATTTATGGAGCACACATAACTTTATAAACCATAATTTGGCCACATGATTGAACTATTTCATCTACCTAGCACCAGAATTTTTGGTCATGATTACAGATGGTGGCACAATTAATTGTTCAGGGAAATGCCATAGTATTAAGCTTACTATGGCTAGGTACAATCTTGACTCTCCTATGTTTTCTATTCCCATGGGTAACACAAACATTTTTTGGGAGTCTAATGGCTCAAAACCTTAGGTACCATTGAGATTAACTTCCAAGAACTATTCATGTGCTTTCATTCTGAAGGTAAGAAAATTAAACTACGTGGATTACATGCAAAATATCCATAATTGATTAGTTCACATCAGATGACCAAGATGATAAAAAAGGTGGCAAAGAGAATTATTGCATGATTATGCTCCATATAAGTTCAACCCACATAGGCATCTACACATCCTGATCTATAGATAATTCTTGAGGACCACTCATCTATTTTTGGGGCCATGCCAAAAGGACTACCACCAAAAAGAGAACATGATCATGCCATTCAACTAATTCCAGGTAGTCAACCACCAAATATCAGACCATATAGATATCCATATGCATAAAAGAGTGAAATTGAAAATATGGTCCATGAGATGATGGAGGTAGGGATCATCAAGCATAGCGAAAGTGCATATTCATCACCAGTGGTCATGGTGTGGAAGAAGGATGACACATCGAGGGTGTGCCCAGATTATAGGGAACTCAACAAGTACACCATCAAAGATAAGTTTCCTATTCTAGTAATTGATGATTTACTTGATGAGTTACATGGTGCTAATTATTTCACAAAATTGGATCTTCACTCGGGGTACCATCAAATTAGAATCAAGGATGAAGATGTTCATAAAACTACTTTTAGAACACATGAGGGCCATTATGAGTTTTTAGTAATGCCCTTTGGTCTTAAAAATGCACCATCTACTTTTTAGAGCTTGATGAACACTATTTTTAGGCCTTTTTTACGGAAGTTTTTGCTAGTTTTCTTTGATGACATATCGATTTATAGTCAAACATGGGAAGCACATCTGCAACATGTGAAACAAGTGTTGATAGTTCTAGAGAAGCACCAACTTTATGTGAAGCCATCTAAATGTGCTTTTGGAGTACAGGAGGTAGATTATCTCAGTCAAATTATTTCCCATGAAGGTGTCAAAGTTGATCCCCAGAAGATCACAATGATAATGGAATGGCCCATGCCAAAAACTCTCAAAAACCTTCGAGGGTTCCTTGGAATAACAGGTTACTATAGAAGATTTGTGAAAGGTTATGGCAGCATAGAAACTCCACTCACTACATTACTAAAGAAGGATGCTTTCCATTGGAATAATGATTCCAAAAAAGCATTTGAGAAACCAAAATTAACTATGTACACCACTCCAGTTTCGGCTACTCTAGATTTCTCATAGACATTCACTGTTGAATGTGATGCTTCTGGGTCTAGATTGGGGGTAGTACTAATACAGGAAGGAAGACCCATTGCATTTGAAATTCATTAATTCAAAGGTAATAATCTACAAAAACCTATCTATGAGAAATAAATGGTGGCTATTCTTCATGTAGTTAAACAATGGAGGTCTTATCTGATGGGTAGACACTTTAAGGTGAAAACGGATCATGATAGTCTCAAATACTTTTTGGAGAAAAGATTATCATCTGAGGAATAACAAAAATGGGTAACCAAAATGTTGGGTTATTATTTTGAAATCATCTACAAGAAGGGTAAAGATAATGTAGTAGCAGATGCACTATCCAAATGGGATGCATCCACAGAAGCATTGCTTTGTGCAATGTCCATGTTACAAGCAGATTGGATGGATGAAGCTAGGTTAGAATGGGAGCAAGACAAGGATACATAAGTTTTTATTTAGAATCTCTAGCAAGGTAATTTATCCTCTGATAAATTTTAATGGAAAGGTAATGTCATATGGTATAAGGGTAGGTTATACTTGTGCAAAAATTTAGAGCTTAAGCATAAGATTATTGCAGAGTTGCATGCATCTCCAATTGGGGGACACTCAAAGTTCTTAAAAAATCATCATAGAATTAAGAAAGAATTATTTTGGTAAGGACTCAAAGGAGATGTACAAAATTTTGTGGAAGAATGCTTGATATGCCAATAGAATAAAGGTAAAATAGTTAAGACCCCAGGTTTTTTACAATCATTAGCAATTACTAGTCAAAGGTGGGAGGAGGTTTCCATGGATTTCATCACTGGGTTGCCTTATTCTAAAGGTAAGAATGTTATCTTGGTCATTGTGGATAGGCTTACAAAATATTCCCATTTTTAGCAAGTACAGTAGCAGCTATTTTTATGGAAGAAGTTCTCAAATTACAGCAACCCCAAAAATAATTGTAAGTGATCATGATCCTATTTTCACTAGTAATTTCTGGACTAAACTATTTTATTGTTTGGGTACTCAGGTAGCTCATAGTTCATCTTACCACCCCCAATCTGATGGACAAACTAAAGTGGTTAACAAATGTTTAGAGGGGTATCTCTGTTGTTCTTGTATCAAATAAACAAGAACATTGGGTTAAATGGCTACCACTTGAAGAATGGTGGTATAACACATCTTTCCATACCTCTTGTAAAATGTCTCCATTTCTAGCACTATATGGTTACCATCCACCTTCCATCACTTCTTCATTAAAGGTGCACACCAAGGTTCGAAATGTGGAAGAGCACATTCAACATCAACAAGAGGTTTTGGCTAGTTTGAGAGAGAATTTGGCCTTGGCACAAAATAGGATGAAGTAACAAGCAGATCAACACTGTAGTGAGTGAAATTTTGATGTGGGTGACTAGGTATTTATTTGTTTATAGCTTTATAAGGAGATGTCCTTAAAGCAATCAAAAAAGGACAACAAACTTACTCCTATGTATTATGGCCCTTATCAAGTTCTACAAAAAATTGGAAGTGTGGCTTACAAGCTCGAGTTACCTCATTCATCTCACATACACCCATTATTTCATGTTTCCTATTTGAATAAGGTCATTGGATAGAAAGTTTCATCCTAGACAAAGCTCCCAGAACTAGATGAAGAAGAATGAGTCATTTTGGAACCAGAGAAGATTCTCCAAACACATACTAAGAGGTTGAGAACTAGGGAGATTAGGGAATATTTGATCAAGTGGAAAAACTAGAGTAGTGAAGATGCAACTTGGGAAGGTGAAGATTTTCTACAACAACATCTAGAGTTGTTCAACATTGAGGACAATGTTGGTTTGAAGGGGAAGGGCATGCTACACCCATAACCTATCACATGTATGAGGATAGTATTAGCTGAATTATGGCTTACTTATCTCTCTTTGATGTAATATTACATTTATCTATGCTTTCTTTTGATTAGTAGGTTGGCCTATGGAGTAACCATGGCCTAGATAGACTATATATAGGAGGTAGTGGGTAATTATTTATCATCATATTATGAATTTTGTTCTTATTAAAGCTTGTGGAGGTTACCCCCTCGAAGTGGCTTGTCTATTGTCATATATTCAGATATATTACAGTAATATTTGGATCTATTTATGCTATTCTACTTTATTGTTGAAGTAATTTCATTACAGTTTTAGAGGTTTTGTATACATGTGGAGGAGCCCCTCTCTCAGAAGGAACAAGCCTCATTATGGATATCAAGGTCAAAAACCATGAACTAGGTCCCAATTCTTTCATAGGCTTTTATCAAGGTTTATTAGAAATGTTTAAGTTTTTTTGTGAAATCCTAGGTTTCATTTTCTCCCTCAAGATGCCTAATTAACTAGTTCTAAGTGCTTTGATTTCATGATTATATAGATAGGGATGTCTATGGTCCTAATTAATGGTCATGAATGAGGAGTAATGGTCTATATGATATTCCTCAAAAGGCATCTATTATGTAATGAATTTATCATTCTATTTCAAACTCATAATAGGCTTTGATTTCTAGACTTAAAACTTCATAGGACTGTATGAAAGAATCTACAAGTCTAAGTCCTCCTGCACAAACCTAATGGTGTAGTAAGACTAAATTATGCATAATAACATGAAGGATCAATGAGACTATGAAAATAAATAACTCAATCAATTTTAGACACATGTTTTGAATGCTAATGATAGTGTCTAGAAGGTCAAGTTCAGAGCCAACCTTTAAGGAGTTTCCTTAAACCACACATATAGCTAAACCTAGACATACTCAATATAAGATTATATACTTGTCTAATTGACTATATTAAGGGATAATACTAAGTCTAAAGTAAGGCCAAAAAGGTTCCAAACATGGTGTATAAACCCTCCTCTTTCTCATAGACTTGTGTAAGGACTCCAATAATAGTCAAACTCTCCTAGCCACCACCTATAGGACTACAGGTAGTCAACCTCCAACCATGAATGTAAAATTACATATACATATAGAGGAGATATCTCAATCAGAGAAAGAGAACATATGGGTTATGTTTTAGATAAGTAAGGGAGACTTGAAATGATAGATAAACAAGCTAACTTAGGCATGTATAGTTAACTTAGTGCATACAAGTTTATCTAGTTAGTAAAAGTGTCTAGCTGATTTAAATGACAATGGAAAAAAATATGTAAGGGTGACCCCATGGAATTATATGACACCCATACAATACTTAGGATCTATGAAATAGAATAAAGTTTAATAAAGTTGTCAGGGCCTGATTCAGCATCCATGAGACATAAGCTTGTGGGTATGACTTTAGAGTGAGTTTTGATAGTAGAGTTGAGGGAGACCCAATTTAAGAGGTATTTTAAAACTCTAGGATCACATTATATGAGACCCTAAATCTATCAATAGTAATGAAAATAGAGACATGAACCACTCAAGTATCTAGCACCAATAAATATAAACACTCAGACTGGGACAAGGATGGTCATGATAGACCTAAAAGAAAAAAAAGATAGAGATAGGAGTTAGATCAAATTATGATAGGTGAAAAAGTTTGAAATTAGATATAAAAGGGTGATAATATTACCTTGAAGTCACCAATGAATTTATAGGTAGTCTAAAGTCTTGAGGCTCAATTTATGCCTATAAGGCCTAAAACCCTCCTTAAGCCCTCAAAACCCCATCTTCATCCTTGTGAGCTATTAAAACTCCCCAAGTCATAAGGTCATGAATATATATATATATATGATGATGATGATGATGATAATTTATGTCCTAAATGTGTTTTAGGTAGAGTAAGGTAGGGTAATGGTCAATTTGGCATAACTAACCCTTTGAGCTCCATCACCCTAGTCTATCATTTCTAGTCTACAATTCAAATGCCCATATATTACATGGTAAGATGCATGGGGCACAATTATCTTAAGGTAAGTTGGGGACTCATGTAATTAATATATATGTTAGATATAGTTTCATTCAATAGATCAAATATATGAATGATCCTTAACATTGTTAGCATACCCAAAATGCTTAGTGAACACTTGAAGACTACCAAATTTTACTCAAAGGTCATTGTACAAGGTGCATGGGACTAGGATCTATTAGGGAGATTTGAGGGGGTGTGTATGGTCAACATCCACGGTATTAATTTTTTAATATAATTCATGTACTCTATGAACCATCACTAATATAATAGGACATTAAAATCCTTCTTAAACTCTGATAAGAACTTGATGGAGTAAAACTAGAAGGAAATGCATCTATATGACCTAATTTGGCTTGTGTATACACCCTAAATTGGTTAAGAAACCACATTCATTATCTATGTTCATAATCTTTTCATAGGAGACTTCGACTGGAGAATATGAGCCTTATTCACATTTAGCCACATATTTCATTTTACTCTTTTTGGTATTGTTTCATGCTTGAGTCACCTTTTTTCCTATTCCTAGTCATCCTGAGCCTTTCAAATGATCATTCCACCTTAGCCAAGTTATATTTCACATGATTATTCCATCCCCCCAAGTCCCTATCATTTAGGATAAGAGTGATAGTATTGCACTAAAGCACTAGACCCTAGGGTGTCCCATTTCTAACACTCTGATCCAAGGGCATTTTGAGCTCTAATGATTAGTTTCCCTCACTTAATGAGTCTTAAACTATTTCTTAGCTTCATCCTTATGTTTTAAAATGTCATCCAAATTTTATTAAATCACCAAATTCAAAATAAATAGTCTCCTCTATAAATGACTACACAAGGCATTTTATATCAAGCACTTACTACTTTGGCACATTAGATAATTAAAAAATAGTCAATATTATAACTCAACATTATGCATCACACATAGACTTGCATGCTTGATCAAGGAAGGGCTAAGGTGAAAGCTCATTATTACATATACCATTCACTTTTATTATGCATGTTCCTTAAGGGAGAACTATATTTGATTTGAGACCCTATCTTGAGGGTTAATGTAGGCAATGATTAGGACAACATGGGTTCTAGATAGTTCGATCATTCTTCCCCTAACCCAATTTTCCCCCTTTTTCTTTTAATGTATTTTTTTCTTCATGTGTGTAGATAGAATCAGGGTTTGAAGATTGAATTAATTCTATAAGGAGTTCCATCAAAGGTCAATATTTGAAATTTCATAGGTGGATCAATACATGGATAGTGAAAAAAATATAGAAACATCAAACCTCTATGACTAGTTTTGACAATAGAGACATGAAATAGACTATAGAATCAAACACCAGGGTGTCCTATTTTTATTTATCCTATCCTTTTATTGAACAAAATTTAGATTCAGGTTTTAGATATCTTCCTAGCCCTACACCTCAGTGTTTAGCTTCAATAATAGTCATATCAACCTATTTTTCCTAGATAAGTTATTTCCTTCTCCTATGTAATTAATTATACAAAATTTATATTTTATGATATTAAATCATACTTTCCTACTTATTCTAGATCCTTTATTGTTTAGTAACTAAATACTAGTTTCCCAAAAATAATAAAACATTTGTTGAACTCGACTTACTTTGAACAAATTTAAAACCCTAGGTACCCTTAGGGTTTTTCCTTCATATTAAGGAAAAAATTCAATATAAAATTTTTAGTTTAATTTTTTGTGCATTAATCATATTCAAATATTGTTTTAGAATTCAAATTATTGCAATAATTTTAAAAAGTTCTAAAACCCTAACCTAAAACCCTATATTTCAAAACTAGGTCCTCAAACCCCAAGTTTTCCTCCCTTATAACTTTTAGAAAAATATTTTGGAATTTTTCAATTTTTTTTGGAGTGTCAAAAATATTTTCAAAATCTCAATATTAGAAGTTATTTTGTGCAAAAATTCAATTTCAATTTTTTGATTATTTTATAATTTTTTGTCCATTTATCCTATTCAAAACTATTTTTAGAATTTAAATTATTAAAATATTTTTCAAAAATTCTAAAACCCTAACTCAAAACCCTATATTTCCAAAATAGGTCCTCAACCCCCAATTTTTCCTCCCTTACAATTTTTAGAAAAATATTTTGGAATTATGGCAAATTGTTTGAAGTGTTAAAAATATTTTCAAAATCTCTATGGTAATAGTTATTTTTACATTTATTTGCTTAATAATACTTTTAAATATTCTCTTTGGTGAAATAAATAAAATGTCCACTAAGGCACTTCTTCCCTCTCCTCCCATAGATAAATTTCTAAAATTTTCTCATAATTATGACAATGAATAGACAAATTTGCAAAATTTCACATTAGCTAAAACTGTGGAAATTGATTTCATTTGCAATGAAGATAATTAAAATTATTGTAATGAGGAATATGATGATATACATGATAGTGAATTACAAGTAGATGCATCTTCTTCTCTCAAACCTATCTCTTTTATTCCCTCTTCAAAATAAAGTAATTTTGATAAATGGGAAAGATACTTCTCACCTCATTCTCCTATGCAGAATGCACCAAATAAACAAATTAGTCATGCACTTCCAAGTGAACCTTTAATTTTTGATAATTTTCCTCCATTTGAACCTAATCTCTCTATCTTTTTCTACTTCAATGTTCAAATTAAAACAATGTAAACTCAATGGAATCAAATTGCCAATGGATAGTTCAATTCATACATCTCATATTCTTAACTCTACTTTGTCAAAAGAAGGTCTAAATGATAACTCTCTTTCTCTTAATTATCATGAAAATTATTCATGTATTTCACCCATGGATGGTATATATTCACATGATATTAAAATTTCCAATGATAATCTATTGCACATTCAAAATGAATTAAATTCTTTTCTTACACCTCTCCCTAGTAATGATGGAAGTGATAATGAGTATGATAGTGAGCATGCCAATGAATATAAAAGTGAGAGTGATTATGATCAATATTTCAATTATTATAATGCATGAAACAATGATGATTATTATTCACATAGTGAATATTAAAATGCATCTCATGTTTCTAACTCTTCTCTCACTCCTCTCAAACATAATGCACTTCCAAATGTTGTTTCTACTTTTATGCATGATTCTATTTCAAATAATGCACATGTTCATGCTAATAGCACATATTATACTCAATTAGAATGTGATTCACTAAAACATAATGATACCAATGAATATCCCAATCCACACCTCACTACAATAAAACCCAGTTCTCACTCTTCACCTAAAGAGAGTGGTAACCCACATCCCTCTAGTAAGGTCCAAGTTACCAGTACTCCCAATGTTCAAGTGGGCACACCCCATCTTTATGATATAATTTCTAAATGTATCATTTTCATGGCTGAAATTAACAATCACATTCAATGATTATATGAACCACTTCAAGATGCTAATGTACCATCCCAAGAGATTATCTTTTTAATGCATGTAGTTGGTGAATTATAACACCAAGTACATCTCCTTACCTTGGAAACAAGGCTTATAAGTCTTTGATGGATGCTATTTATTTACATGGTAACCCTCTTTTGAAGACATTAATAAAAACTTCATTTCCTAATAATTTATAAATACCATCATTACCTCACTTTTATGGTACTAGAGATCCATTCGTACACCTCCAAACCTTTCATAAGGCTTTTCCATCTCAGGTGAGTCCTTTGATTCTATTGAAGTTGTTCCAATAGACATTAGTGTAGGAAGCACAAAATTGGTTCTTTCATATACTCCCTATGGGATCCTTTCACACATATGATGACTTAGAGGAGGCATTTCTTAGATATTACATAGCAAACATGGGACCTCGTGTTACATATGAGAAACTTACCACACTACATCAAAATTCTTCAGAGCTAGTTAGTGAGTATATCTTATAATTTGAGACTCACATGCTAAGATTGATATATAAACTAATATATTTATAGATTCAACATATATTTATTAAGGGGCTTTTCTAACCTCTCTTTAAGCATCTATTATATCAGATAGAGACTTGTTTTAGACACCTATGTTATATAGTTCTAGCTTTAAAAATGAAATTGGGATTGATTGAGGCAGATTCAATTGATTGAATTACTCTAGATTTCATAATAGTATCTACATATATACCTCCTATCACACAACATCCACCATGTCCTAAAAAAGATAGGATACCGCAACCAAAAAAGCAACTAGTTAAGAATAGAGAGCCAGTCTCCAAAGTATAACCTATATTATGCACTATAGAGAACAACATCAAGGCACCATTATAGTTTAATTCAAAGTAGGATAACCCATATATCATATTATCAACACTAATAGATATGAGATTAATCACATTACCTTCTACTCATTGACAAGATCCACATCTCTTACATAGATAGCCACATCAGACCTTTTGTAATTATCATTGTATTCGTGGACATAGAGATAATGATTGTTATGGACTCAAAAATCACATTACTATATGTGTTGATAATGGCATCATATCATTCACATAGGGGGAACCAATATATCCTCCATCATGGAACCATATACCTCATTCATCCATGACTCAGTCATCCCATGACATTCCTTTATAGAAATCATCAGTCACTCATCGTGAGAGAAATGTGGGTTCTAGGATAGAGCCTCATTGGAGATATCTTATTCCACCTACTTAGAAGGTTTGGAAATTCATACAATAATAATATCCTACATATATCACTATAGTCCAATGAGTACATAACATAGTTCCATATACGTATCCAATAAATTCATAGGCACCACAACAGAGTATTGCTCTAGAGAGATATTCACTACGACCAGATTTTTAGGGACCTATTTCATGTAGTAACCCACTATAATTGATATTACATGATGCTTCATCATAGGTTTTAGATCCATCTCCATCTATCACTTAATCATATGAATCATAGTAGAGGCCAAAAGGTATATGATTATAGATATATGAGCCTTCTTCATAACACATAGTTTCAATTACATGACCAATAAAGTTACATTTTTTAGAATCTCCACATACAACTATATTTAGTACATAATAGACATTATCAGATATAGAGCACATTCCTACATAGCATGAGTAGTATGAGAACTTGTTTAATTGGCCAGTAAGATTCATATAGTGATACAACACACATCCATAGTGGTATTAGTTCATATCTTCACTTATCAAGGCAATGATGGAGCCAAAGGTCTATCTAGCCTTTGTATTCTTAATCCACTCTCATGGAAGCAATATACACATCATTCTATCTTACATCCCCATATACTAACTGTACACAAAATTTGGGATTCAAGAAAATATTATCAAAATAATAATGCAAACCCAAAATTAATGACACCAATAGAAATGGATAGAAAAGGTAAATCATAATGTTTAAAGAACTCTTACCATCATTTTTACCTTCTCATAGCTCAAGTTCAAGACTTGAAATTACAATGCTTTATCTAGTAGACTTGAGATGTTGGATTTCTTGTGATAGCTTGATAATGGATTACTTGAGGAAAGATGGATATGGATTTTTCTTGGATTGGCTTGATGAATGAGCTACTAGCTTATGCACTTGATCATTGACTTTTTCATTAGATTGAGCAAGGAGGAGAGTCTTAGTTTTATAGGTTAATGGAGGAAAATCTTATGGTCCAAATTTTAATTTGGGCCATTAAAATCTAGGGTGGAGGATTTTCCATGGAATTTTTAATTCTATGGAATCCTCTAGAATAGATAACTCTAGAGGAAAAGGGCTAAAATGGAGAGATTTCTAGAATTGGAGAATTCTAAAAATCTCTCCATTTTATCCCTTTTCCTCTAGAATTCTCTATTCTAGAGGATTCCATGGAATTAAAAATTCCATGGAAAATCATCCACCCTAGATATTAATAGCCCAAACTTAAATTTGGACCATAAGATCTTCCTCCATTAACCTATAAAACTAAGACACTCATCCTTGCTCAAGCTAATGAATAAGTCAATGATCAAGTGCATAAGCCATTAGCTCACTCATCAAGATAATCCAAGACAAATCCATATCCATCTTTCTTCAAGGAAGCCATTATCAAGATATCACAAGTAATCCAACATCTCAAGTCTACTATCTCAAGCAATGAAATTTCAAGTCTTGGAATGGAGCTATGAGAAGGCAAAAATGATGGTAAGAGTGATTTAAACATTCTGATTTACCTTTTTTATCCATTTATATTGGTGTCATTAATTTTGGGTTTGCATTATCATTTTGATAATATTTTCTTGAATTTTAAATTTGGTGCACATTTTGGCAACCATGATGGGACCAACTTCCCTTATTTAGGTTAACAATCTCGCTAGAATAAATTTAAATGATTGTAGGCTAACTAGAAGTGAAACCAAGCATGATTTTTTTATTTTTTCACATAAATCAAGAAAGTAGTAGTATTTCCCTATAATTCACTGTATTACAGTAGCAATATTGTTATCACTAATCTCAGTATTGTAGCTTAGCCATTAGCAGGTAGTGGTTTAAGTAGGGTTCTAGGTTTTAACAATCCCACTAGTTTTATAGTCATAGTATTTCCCTATTAGTTGTTGGTGGTATTGTGGTCTCTGATAATAATCTTAAATTTTGACATATGTTAAGCTGACTATGAAATCTTTCTATAGGTGTTTTTTTTTGTGCTATGTAGGATAAGACAATGACCTCTAAATAATTAAACAAGGTTATTCACCTATATCCAACAATCCCACCACTTTAAAAGTCATAACATTACCCTGATAATAGTAGTAATGTAGATTCTAGTAGTGGTATTTCAATAAATATTTGTGGGAATAATATTATTTATTGTCTTTGATCATTCTATGTTTTTGTAGGTTATTTTCCCTCTATTGTCCAAACTATGTGTATGAAAGAATATAAGAACTTCACCTTGGAACAAAGAAGAAGCTTTTGGTTGCCCTCAATAATCCCATGAATTTTAAAATAATGGTATTAATCTATAAGTATCAGTATTTTTGTTCTTAGTAATGGTATTATTTGATCATCAAAAACTAGTAAAGTTCCTCCCCTACCAACCTTTGATTCTCTATCAGTATTGCACCTAGATTTTTTTTGTATAAAAAGTAAGATATAGGGGGACTATAAGTTTTCAAGTATCGCCTTTTGTCAAACAATCATCTTTTTTGTCTATAATTAACCTTAGCCAAAATCCCTCATTATGTTCTACTTACCATCATTTAGGTGTCTGAGCATTGTCTTACAAAGCAACATTCTATTTTTTAGGGTCTATTAGGATTTAAAGAAGCTACTGACATCTCATTATTACTAATTTGGTTAACACGTACAATATCACTACTTTCTTAATCATGGTATTAACCTAAAAATAGTGGGATTGTCACTCAGAGTAGTGATATTATAGGACAACATATTTAGGATTAGTTTAGGCTTTTTTTACAGTCCTTTAATCAACATTAATTATATTAAAAACAAGGCCTTGTAATTTTTTTTAATCTATATAATTATTTTAGACTTATTAGAATAAATAGGTGAAATTAGTTTAAGATATACAATATCACTATTTGAATCTAGTGATAATTTATATTTTTATTGATTCTATTAGTGGTATTGTAGACAATCCTACCATTAGTTAGTAGTGGTATTGCGTCCTAGTAGAGGGATTGACTATTCTAGTTGTGGTCTTGCCCTACATACTTGTGGGATTATAAAATTTAGATAACCAATATTTTTTACAAGTCTTAGGGAGATTTTTGAGGCACCCTTATTGATTCCTAACTTTTGTGTTTGTAGGAAGGGTGCCATTTTGATTAATTTTCTTACTATTTATAATAGTTATTACATTGAGATTTGAAAAAATCATTGTCTTCTTACTTGTATTTTACTATTGTGTGAGTGTCTATTATTTGTACATAATTTTTCATATCATTTAAATCTCACATATTTAATTAGAATCAGTTAGTTAATTGCATCATGAGCTTACTTGTTTGTCTATGCCCTCCCTTAGGATAGCACATGATGTGAATTTCATCACCACACATGTAGCTCAGTCTTTAAGGGTTAGTGTCATGGATTTCACCACCATGCGCTAACCACACTCCATGTTATAATGAAGTGTAGCAATTAGGAGATCTTGTCATTATGGCCTAAGCATAATTCCCCATAAAGAGTTCTATGGAGTGAGGGATGATTAAGTCCATATACCCAAGGAAATCAGATAGCCTCCATAGATTTTCCATGAAATTTTTAATTCCATGGAATCTTCTAGAATAGACAATTCTAGAGGAAAAGGGATAAAATGGAGATATTTATAGAATTCTCCAATTCTATAAATCTCTTCATAGGGTTTTAGAGGTTTAAGAGAGGATAGTATAGGGTGGTGGGTGGGTAGTTAGGATTTTATTGAATTTTAAATTGGCTAGTTAGAGTAGAGAATAGGTTTTTAGTTAATAGGGAATAGGTTAGTAGGGAATAGGTTATGGGTTTAATGATGGGATTAATTGGTTTTTAGTTTAGAATAAAGGTTACATGGGATATTGGTATGGGTATGGGATTTAGGCCAAGGGGTTATTATGACTAGGAAATAGGCAATTTTTATGTTAAATTAGTGAGAATTAGTATGATTATTAGGGAATTAGTATGATTAACGAGGAGAGTAAATTTTAGTGCATACACTAACAACTAACATTCCTAATTCCCAATAACTATCCATAGCCCAAACTAGCCTATCAAAATCTAGATCTTACCAAATCATATTTTTACTAACATTAAACCAACTCAATTTATCCAAATAATTTACCAAATATAAAAACAACAAATTTTTTCTTATATGATTACAAATCAAAAACTATAATCACACTTATTAACAAACAATCAAATCACATATCCCAACTACCATTTTACCAAACATATACAACCTTCATCATCAATACGAGATTAACTATTTTTAAATCAATAAATTGCAATACCAATGTATTCCACAATCCATAACACAACATGCCTGAATCAAAATAAACTTAGTATCCATATATAAAATGAATTTTTAAAAACATATATATCATATCAAGATACAATCAATCATGAATAGGCATCATGCCCTCACTATCAACCTCACTCTCTCCTCTAGTACTAGTCCTATAGTCTAGCCTAGCACTTGATGACCTTGCACATCCTCAAGCTCTCAAATGCCTCTTACACTAGCTCTCTTGCTCCAATAACCACCCATGCTTCTCACTCAATTCCATATACCAACTCTAAATATTTGTGTACTCATCCATAATATGCATACTCGCTAATTCATAATCAGGTGGAGGCATCTTATGCCTATCTAACTCAGCTCTCAACTCATCTCTCTCTCCCACTACCCTAACATATGTAGCCATAGCTATATCAGCCCTATCAAACAAATGAGTGTAAATGAAAACTATAACTATCACTCACTCTATCAAACCCTCCTCCACCAGATCATCAAGAACATGTCATGTAAGCTCTCAGAGTGTTAACTCAATGATGGTCTCCTAACACTCATCATCTCCACTCCTTTTACCTACTTATGCTTCATCTTAGGCACCTCCCACTCCACTTGTATAAATATAAAACACTACATTAGATATATACTTTCAAGTTAAACTAAAATATGCACAAACTTCTACATAATTCAAATATAATTACTACTTACCTCTCATCATCTGGATCAGTGTAAGATCCTCATACTTAAGAACATCCATTCCATCAATAAGATATAATGGATCCCATCGATGTTTCACCCACCATGTGGTATATGCCTCTATGTATCCAACATCATCTACATCAATAATATCTATAGCCACATCCTATGCATCCAAGGGTAATGGTGCTAACTTAGCCTCAATATGCCTCCCATGATTTTCTACCCTTACTAGTGCATGTGCACTCTTCACCCACACCCATGCTACTAGGGGGACATCCTATGGTACCCAAAACTATCTAGTCATGTGATCATATTAAAATCACTCATACACTCTAACCCAATGATCATGTAACCAATAATTAACCCTCATATACCATAACTACACTCCATCCTCAAGCCACCCAAGAAATCTTATATAGGGCTTCCATATGATGTCACCAACCACCAATCTATCTAGCACCCACCTATAATGGTCCACCCCAAAGGACTAGATAGTCAATGAACTCACCCACCACTCCCCATATGGTTGTAGAGGTACCCACCTCTCCCTCAATAATTCTATCAAATGCATAATTGATATATTATCATAAGCCCAAGAATGCAATAAGGTAGCTACACTCACACCACCACTAAATATCTCTTAAGTAAACTAGTAAAGATCCCAACATAAGTGGGAAAGCATAGTCCTACCCATTGAGAATACAGTGATATGCACCTCTATGTTGTGCATGATCCTATGCATCCTATATGAAATAGACACCACACTCCTTTCTATAGCAATGAACAAACCCAACAACATAGCCAAACACTTTTATAGATGTGAAACAGTCAAATGCACAATAATAAAAAATAATACATCACTATCACTACCTCTCTGATGTATGCCTGAGGGCACACTAGAAAAATACAAGGATGTAATATCAATAACATCAGCACCCATGTCATCCTACAATGTCACATATCATCCACTAATCAATAAATACAAAATATGGTACACATCCTTCAGAGTAATAGTAATCTCCATTATAGGAACCCAAAAGTAAAAATTTTCTATATTCCACCCCTCACATAAGGTGGTAATTAGATATATATCCCATTGCATAGTGCCTAGGTCACATGCATGATCCAACCCTACCCTATCCATCACAACTCTCTTATCAGCTAACAAAGGTAACAATCTTAGTGTCTCCATAACATGACCTCTATGAAACTCCCTCATCCATACCTTGCCTTGAAAAACACTAAAAACCAACACATATATTAGTCAACCATGCCAATCAATATCCAAGTTAGATAATAAATAGGTTTAAAATTTAAAACTCAAAAAACTAGCCCCAATGGATAATATCACTATAAAAAGGACACCAACACTAGACAATAGTGTTGGAACCTAGACAATAGTGTTAAACACTAGATATGAGTGTTGGAACTAGTATAAATTATCCTATACTACTCAAAGAGGTCTAAAAACATTAAAAATAGGAATCTAAATAGGCAAAAATCATGTGTTTCAACTACTTACTAGGGTAATCTCCCCACCAGCCTCAACCTAGGCTATCACCTACTCAAATTAAGTCATGGTTCATGCTCATCTCCTCGACATATCTCTTACCCTAGATCTCTAAATCTCTAAATAGTCAATGGACAAATGAATCAAGAATCAATCCAATTTTCCTATATCAAACAAATTTTTCATCCAAAGCAAAATACCATTTTGCCTATAACTTAAACCCCATAGATCCATTTTACAGACTATTTTATTCCATTAAATCATGAAAATCATACCTTCAACATCACACAAGCCTTACTCTCTTACTACATCATTCATCTACTATGGCACACACATCTCTATACCTCTTTTATATCTAGACATATAACTTGGTCTTAACCAATCAAAACTTGTTATAGTTTCACTAACTCAATGTAATCAATCAAAAAACTTCTCAATCAAACTATGCCATCCTTGCTTCTATCATTACATCACTATTCATCACTTTTAGATCAAACTCATCTATCACGAGACCTCATCCCTATCCCCAAAAGGGGGCATCATTCCTATTATTCCTATTCTTACACTTACCCAACATGACCCATTTGCTCTCATAAGTGGATATACCATAGTTCTTACACCTCTAAGAATTTAGATTACCAAATTTATCTTAGATTTGTTGAGAGATATAGTGATTCAAATTACATGGGCCACTCAACATTACTCAAGACATTTATAGGGACATACCTTCAGTTTATAGATACATAAACTATTCAAATATAGTGGTTCAAATCATATAGATCCATAGTGACTTTAGCTTATAGATATATAGAATATTCAAATATAATGGTTTAGATTATATGGATTCATAATTACTTAAATATAGATTCATACTCATATACTAAATTTGGAGGCATGTATATACTAGATGTTTCACATATACAACTTCATACAACATGACACAATTACATGACCAAATACAAAATTATAGGAATAGTGTAGAGCATAGTGTTTTGATCTCCAATTTTGAACATGGGGCATGGTAAAATATGTCATTTCACATGTGGTTATATATATTTTTAGACTATACATATGCATCACTCACATACTATATTTGGGATCATGACATAGATGATCATGTTCTTCATCATCTAGGATTATATAGATTGAATAGCAAGACATGTCATTCTCTTCTTACACATTGACCAGAGTTTTAGACTACACCTAGTTGTACCCAGGATATCACCAAGTTGGACCATATGGTTCTCTATAGTAGTTGGTCCATATCATTACCCAGACCCAGACTACATGAGTTTGTGTGGGATAGAGGATAGACATTAGTTTTGGACCTCTGAGCATTTCTTAGTTCTAGTTTAGATATTTAGAGTTGGGGCATGATAGATTTTATTATTTATAGCATAAAAATTCTATATGCACATTCAAGATTACATGATTTTATGTGGGATGGAGGGTAGACATTGGTTTTGAGACTCCAAACATTTCTTATTATAGTTAGATTCAACATAGGGTGAAAGCATTGCCCTCTTTCTCCATGGTACATAGATTTTACATTCAGATTCAATATAGGGAGCATCCATTTTAGGAATTATTCCTTTCTCTAAGAAATATTCCCCAGCCAAGAAGTGAGTTAGACCCTTTGCAACACACTTATCTCCATGTAAGTAGGTTTAGGTACACATTTTATTTTCTTTCTTTTACTCTAGTATTTCATTTCATTATATCACTAGATTAAAATGGGGGGAAATTTATACACCCTAAATTGGTCAATAAACCACACATATCATGTCTTTTCATATTTATTTCATAGGAGACTCTGACTGGAGAATATGAGCCTTGTTCACATTCAGCCATATCTTTTGTTTTACTCATCTTGGTCTTATTTCATGCTTGAGTCACCTTTTTTCCTTTTCTTAGTCATCTTGAGCCTTTCAAACAGTCATTCCACCTCAGCTAGGTTAGATTTCCAATTCTTATTCCACCCCTAAGGTCCCTAACCTATAATATAAGAGCGTTGGGATCGAACTACAGTGCCAGACCTTAGGGTGTCCCATTTTTAGTGCTCCTATCCAAGGTTATTTTGAGCTACAACAATTAGTTTTCCTCACTTAATGAGTCCCAACCCCTTTCTTAGATTCATCCTTAAGTTTTCTAATGTCAGCCATATTCAATTAAATCCCCCAAATTCGAAATAAAGATTCTTCTATATAAAGGACTACACAAGGCATTTTATATCTAGCACTTACTACTTTGTCACATTAGATAATTAAAAATCACTCAATAATATATCTTAGCATTCCACAACACACATAGACTTTCATGCTTGATCAAGGGCCTAGGTGAAATTTCATTCTTACATCTACCATGCATGTTGATTCTACATGTTCCCTAAGGGATAACTACATTTGATTTGAGACCCTATTTTGAGGTTTAATGTACGTAGTAATCAAGATAACAGGGGTTCTAGATCTTGTGATCATTCCTCCCCTAACTCAAATTTTCCCCCTTTTGCTTTTAATGTATTTGTTGCTTCATGTGTGTAGATAAACTTAGGGTTTGAAAATTGAATCAACCCTACAAGGAGATCCATCGATAATCAAGATATGAAATTTCATTGGTAGATCAATACAAGGACAATGAATGAAACCTTGAAAACTTAGACCTCTGTGACTAGTTTGGATAATAACGGTAGGAACTAGACTATAATATTAGATACTTGGGTGTCCTATTTTTGGCACTCTTATCCTTTCACTGAATGAAATATAGATTCAATTTTTATACACCTTCTTAGCCATGTACCTTATTTTTTATCTTCTACAATAGTCGTATTAGCCCATTTTTCCTAAATAAATTATTTCCTTCTCCTATGTAATTAATTCTAAAAAATTTGTATTTTATCATATTAAATTAGACTTTCCTAGTTTTTCCAAACCCTTTATTATTTAGGAACTAAACACTAGTTTCTAAAAAATAATAAAACAACTTGGTATACACCTAAAACACATTGTGCACTCTAATAAGGTCCTATTCATGGCATTAGTTTGTATGGACAACTGTATGAATGCACTAGATACCCTATTTTTTTAAGATTTAGTGATGAATCCAAGGTACCAAGCTAGATGAATAGTTATAGATAATTCAATTGGATGGTGTTAAGTTTATTCTACTCTCTTAGGAAAAAAACTACTCTTAGTTACTCCTAAAAATGATTTTATAGACCTAGACTAAAGAGGTAGTCTAGAGGTGCTAGTGAAAGATGACCTAGTCACCTAAATGAGAAATAATTGTAGGCGAGAACTATTTGAAAGGAATAAGTCATGGTTTTATACAATTTTTTATACCTAAAACATTCTCACTTACCCATTCTTAAGGTTATTTATAATTCTCATGGCCATCTAAATAACTTACATCAAGTGATTAGGCCTACTTGCCTAGTAGGCCTATTTGGTTAACTAAGGGAGATGTCTATTAGTGTAGAGGGATGATAAGAGAGTAAATGCATGGCCATAAACATCCTTGTAACTAATTCATGGAGGTTATAAGGCACATTTCATGTTGATTCTAAAGGATGGGAAATTTTTTAAGTCTTATTAGATTGTAAAAGAGAGAGGTAGGCTACCCAATGCTTCAAGGAGGATAATTAGACCATAATGCCATTATTGTAACTACAAAGAAAGGAAGTGGTTGAATAGTTTTGGGTGATAATGCTTTGAATGGGGTCAACTAAGACTAATAAAACCTCCACTAGACCATTTCCTATGTTATACTCTCACTGAAGGCCATTATACAACCAAGGCAACATATGGGAGAGGTCATAGCGCTATTATTATTCCTTATGCATGTTTTTAACTGATTGTTGATTAAATACAAATAATTATTTAAGGTTAATTTTTATTCTAAGTTCTAAAGAGATAAAAAAGACTCAATATAGGTTGTGGTAGGAATACCTATTTTATTGTGTATGCGTTGAATCAAAAGATTGTGAGAGTTCCTGTTTGGCTTGGGATAAATACCTGTAGATAAGAAAGCACTAAAGCAAACTTGTTTATTAGATAATTATTTGGGTGGATTGCATAGTGAGAGCTAGACCCCAAAAGTGAGAGCTTATTTAAGGGCTATCAATCCACTATTTTAAAAAATTAAGTTGATAAAATTGGAAAGAAGATATTTGCATCAATAACAGAAGATTACTAAAATCAAATACAAGAAAATATTTTTTAGAAAAGAGACTATAAATGACCTAATTAGTGATAAAATGATTATTTATAATGCTAATTGGTTAGGGTATGGCTCAAAAAATTAGAAATGGGCTTATGAATAGGTAAGAACACAAAAAAGTGAATTTGGTTAGGTGTAAGAGGGTTAAATTAGCTTTCTAGTTTTTGGTGCCATAGGTGACCTTCATTGGTCATGAAACCATCATTGATCAAGGATAAACATTTTTAGTTAGGTGACCATCACCAGTTATGGGTAACCATCATCGGTCAAGTAACCATCACTAATTGCCTATTAGTGAATCTAGAAGTGAAATTGGGGTTTGGGTTTGCTAATTGATGGGATATAGAAAGTGGATTCTAGGATATATCTTAGATTTGGAATGAGAACCTAATAAAATGAATACTTGTCTTAATATAAATTATTTGGTGGGTGGTTGATATGGATTTGCCTATTGGTGGAATTTGGGTTGATTCTAGTAGCATAATAGTACTTAGGAGCTTAGTGGAGAGTTAATGGAAATTAGGCCCCCTATGTGATGAGTGATAGCACTTGATAATAAGGATTGATGTGATTGACCTATAAAAAGTGATTCTAGATACAAAGAGCTCTTGATAATAATTACAGATGGTTTGACCTCTTAGGCCTCTCTCTCTTATAGGCACAAGTAAGATGCAGAAGTGGTTATCCAAACTAGACTTGAAAAAGGCTTATAAATATAAGTCATCCATGAAGAGCGCTCACAACTAGATTTAGACTACCATATTTAAAAAATCAAGGTGGTGGTTTACATGTAGGTTGAAAGCTAAGTCTAAAATATCCAACCCAACCATCATCAGTTAGGGTGACCATCATTAATCACCTTGACCATCACCGATAGAGGAACTAGGGAAAAGATAGGTTAAGATGGGTGAAAAGGTGAGTTAAGCTAGATAAGTGACTAACTTGACTCTAGATTAGGTAAGTAGGCTAGGCTAAGTATGTTTGTCAAACTTATAGGTATAGTCAATAGAGGATTAAGAGAAACCAAATTTATTGTGATGATTTTAGTGTCTGTATTTTGCCCCTTTTTATTATACAGCTTGTGTGAATGAGCAACAAAACAAAAACAAAGATTGGCTCTAGATCTGCTTGCCCTAAGAGTAGGAGGAGGTGTGTCCCCCTCAAACTGGGAGATGGTGAGGTGAAATATAGGTGGGTTTGGGATTGATAATAGGTAGATGGTAGGTCATGATGTAGGTGAAAAAAATAAGGGTTGGGCATGTGAGACACAAAATGTTACAAAATGGTGTGATAGTTGAGATCTTGTAAAATATTGAAATTGCCAATGTTTATAAAAAGTAAGGGTCAGTGCTAAGGAGAACAAGTGATAAGTGAAATTTGTGACCACCTAAAGGCATGGTGGCAAGGAACACTCATAAATGCAAGTTACCTAAGTGTGTTTCATGTTCCTAATGGGTATTCAAGGCAAGAAGTGCTCCTGGGGAAAACACAAATGTGTCAAGTGTCATGGGTATCTCAGGTAGAAATTTCTCCCATTGAGATACAAGTGGGTTAGTGTACATGAGGTGGCACAAAATATAAAAGGTTAACATGGAAATGTTATTGCTATATTCAAGAGACCAAGAAAAAAAGTGTAGCAAACATGCATGCTATATAGGCCAAAATAGACTAATAGTGAGGTAATGAGGTTGTTGGGTTGGTGGGCATGGTTGAGATGACTCCATGTGCACAATGCACATGTACACTGCCTACATAGCTATGTGAATGCAATATCCAACCAAATGTTAGGCCAAATTTAGTTATTCCTATATGGTAAAGATATAACTAGGCAACTAGGTTGGTTTCTAGCAAGTGATTTAAAACATAAGGTGGGGACCCCAACTAGTGATGATTAGGAGAATGCCTTAAGGGTCTATCGGTGCTAGTCGCCCTGACCGGTGATGGTCAAGGTAAAAATCAAAAAGCTATTAGGTTAAAAGTAAAAATTGAGTGTCATTTTTACTCATTTGGACTTGTGTACTTTTGCTTTGGTGAATTATGGTGATTTTTTCATGTGGTGGGCTGAGGGTTGCTAAGGTGGAAGTGAATTAGTAGTGTATTTACTGAGTGAAGATCTGAAAGGATGGAGGTAGGTCAAGGATGTGGTGGACCAGTTGGATGAGGCTTATATCCATGATAGTTCTCCTAGAATGAGGTAGATGATGAATTTAAATTGTTATTTAGGGTAGGGTTTAAGATTATTTAGGTATTGTGTTATTTTATGCTTATTATAGAAGCCATAAATGGGGTTTAAGGTGGGATTTGTTTTGAGAATAAAATTTGGGAAAATTAGGTTTATATAAACTTTTGATTTATAAATAAGGTTGGAGGTAGGTTATGGGAATATATGCTAGTGTGTATTAGGTTTTTTAGAATGTTAAGATGTTTGCTTTGGTGAAATTAAGAGGTATAGGGTTTGAGTCTCTATCATTAGGGTGGAGACAATAATCGATAACAGTTCAACTTGACTATCACTAATCGACCCTAAAAGGATAACCATCCCTAGGTGATTTGTGATGTTTAAGGAACCATCGATGGTTGAGGGTATGAGTGTAGGCTTTTTAAATGATATAATTTGTGAGGCTAGTTTTTTAATTGTGTTGCTTAGCTAGAGGTGTAAAAGGGTGTATTTTAGGGAAATTAACTAGATTGGTAGTTGAGTGTTATGGATTTGGTTAGCTAGGGGGATGGAGTAAGATGGAAATGGGGTAGGGTAAGGTTATGTTGAAATTTATTACTTAGTGTTAGGTGAAATACTAAAATATAGTGTTGTATGTTATGCTTGTAGGCTAGAGAGTAAATGAGGTTAAGAGACTAGGTGATCGTATTCTTTGTAGAGGTTTGGGATATCATGACTAAAAAAGAGTGGTGGCACATGGAAGATGTGGGATTAGGTGTAATGTGACATTATCAAAATCTACAAGAAGCCCTTATGATGATCATCATGTTTATCAAGAGATGAGACCCCAAGATGAAAATGTTTTGGCTATCAACTTGAGAGATCACCATCCTACTAGAGGATGCGCATAGGATCATGCATCTACTAATATGAGGAGAGGTAGTATATCAGATAGAGGGTGGGAAGGTAGACAACTTGATGGAGATGATCTATGGTGATGGTCATATTCAGGCATAGTACCATGCAAGTAGGTGTAGTTATGGCCTAATATACCAAATGGCTCTAGCATATAGATACCTGATGATGATGATGATGGAATTGATGGCCTTTTTTTTACCTGACTCAATAAGGGGTGGTTTCTTATGGATTTATTAGGTGTGTTAGTTAAGATGTTATTAGGGAGGACTATATTTAGCTAGGCCCCAATTTTATTAGTATATATATACTACGCACTCTAGGGTTTTAGACACCTTAGGTTGTATGGGATTAGTGTTGGATTTATTCTTCACTACTGGGCATTTCATCACATTTGAGTACTGAGGCCCTTAGTATTACCAGTAGAGGGTTATCTCCTGATGGATTATATAGTGGGATTCTTAAAATAGAGTAGAAGCAAGGCTATGATAGGGGTAGGTGGATGAGCTAAAGACATTGAGTGGTTTTGAGGGGTATTCGATGGCATGGTAGTTGGGGAGATGATATGGAGGCCCTACATCAGGTGGCCGTAGTGATCAGGGCTTAGATATCACACCTTAGGTCTATAGAGTTGGTGGTGGATATATGGCCATAGGGAGGGTGAGGATGAGTTTTTCCCATTTGATCATGTGTAGAGATAGTTCAGGCTTGTTTAAGGGATCCCACCTCATTTCCCTAGGTACAAGAGAGAGGAAGTAGAGTTTATCTTATCCTCACCCCAACCATAGGAGGTTGTGCCTAATTTTAAGGAGTTACCAAGGAGGTATCTTATTGATTATGCAAGCATTGATGATGGTTGTGTGGCTTTATACTAGGGTAGGTATGCTATGGTAGACTTTAGATGGGGTGATGGGGGTCAAAATCCTATGGATGTAGATCTAACCTAGGCATCGACTTAGGTATAGGGAGATGGATAGTAACAACAAAACTTACCATATAATAGGCCTAGGTTATTAGTTTATAGGGATAGGTGGTTATATTATAGGGATAGGTGGCCACCCTGTAAGGGCATGTGTAGTCTTTAAGAGCTAAGAAAGATTGATCATAGGCTCTCCTTACCATAGTTACAATCAAGTGGGATGCCATGAGGGCATCTCTTATAAGGATAGGGATAAATACAAGATTAGCCAATTTATTTCTCATATCATGTTACTTAGCCACTGTACAGGAGCTTAGATATTATGAGGTCATGGTGCTAGATCAATTGTCCTAGGCCATGAGATATGCAGAGTATATATCTAGTTTGGCTAGTGGGGTGAAAAAAACTACTCTAGGCTAGTGGACAACAATGATTAGATAGGTAAGGGATTTAGGGGGACAACCATGAGGTATAGGTATCGGTGCAAGACTAGATAGGGCCAGTGATAGTGGTACAAGGCTAACTAGGGTCAATAGAGGCCCATGATTATGCTTGGATATGTGATTTTGGTATGTTATTTTGATATCATCCTACATGTTGATGTAGTGAGATGTATATTTTATTGAGAGAGGGTTTGATACATTTCTACATGTATTATTTTTTACTATTCGATGTATATGATATATGACATTAAATGTTTTATGTGATGTTCATGTTTGTGATTTATGGTCATGGATGCTCATGGTTATGGTTATTTGACTTAGTAGTTTAGGTATGTGATGTTTAGAAAGTTGAATTATGATGTTTTAAATTTTATCATGGTTATGATATCATATGTCATGGATGGATACATGTTATAGGTCATGTTTATGGTTATATGGATTAAATGGTGAATAGTATATGCTATTATATTTTGTTCATTTATTTGGTTGATGCTTGTGAATGTGTAATGGCATGCTTATGGTTTATGATGTGATTGATGTTCATGATAAGCTATGATATGTTTACATTATATTTTTATCATTAATAGATAGATGTCATTGCTTATTGGTAGAGATCATGATGTACATGCTTTTGATGTGATGTGTATTGCTCATGTCTATAATGATAGGCTTACATAAAATAATAAGAGATAATAAAAATAACATGATACACTTTTATTGGTAAATATTGACACAAAACCCAAAATTGGATTGGTTTAGTGAAAATAAGCCTTTCAAATGTTTCACATTAGCATGCTTAGGTTGATAAATAGGGATTCTGATAAAATTATGTCAAGTAAGCTCATAATCTCATGCATATTATATGTGGAGGGAGAATGGGTGAAATAGGAACCACTAGCAAGACTAGTATGCCTTTTTTATAGGTGTCCAAAGATGTATAAACAAGTCTATGTCTATGAAGCATAGACTAATTGATGTGAGAAGTCTAATAAGGAGAGATGGTTGTAGGTTTCCAAGATTACTATAGTTATGAAATATAATTATGGATTTCAAAATTCTTTTTCTCTTGCTTTTGTTTTCACTTTTGCTTTTGTTTAAGGATTGGGAAAGTTGATTGATGCCAGAAGATTCTAAGAAATTACTAGTTTTGCTAAATGGTCTACTCAACCATCCTTCAAGGGAGTGGTCTAAGTTTATGTGCCTATTACAAATGCTTTTGATGGTTTTACTTCAAGGGAGTAGTCCACCTTACATTTATAAATATCATTTGACTGTTTAACAACTATCATTCAAAAGAGCAGCCTATGAATGCTAAAAATAGCCCATGATCTTTTTTTATCATTTGATATTGCTTTTGTCTTGATTTGATTTTGCTTAATATAGACATGATTATATAGGCTTGAGGAATACCAACTTGAACTCAAAATAAAGATGACATGGAGGTTCAGTAGGTGAAAGAGAGGTATAGGTGACAATGTCCATAGGAACCAATATAAAAGAGATGGGAAGTACTATGAGAATCATGCCATGAATAGAGCCATGATATATATAGTTCAATATTAGGTTGTAATCATGATGGATAATCACATGATTCAATTATAGTCAATTTCCCCTAAAAAGAGGGAAATGAATGTGGTTGTAAGGGATGAGCTTAAATTTAGACAAATGGGGATTGGTGATCCCTAATTACCAATAAAAGGGGCACAGATGTGAAGCATTAAGGGGTTCAAGTTTATGTTGGCCTTTGAGAGAGGATAAATGATAAGCTCCTGATCCATACTTATAGGTAATGATTTAGGGTCTAATCCAATTGAAATCAAATTTTCCCCTTTTCCTTTTTTCCATATTAGTGACATGTTGGTTTCCTTGAGGATAAGATATCCAATGTTGAATTCTTATAATTTTAGGTGTTTTTTATAGGCTCATTTAATTCATTATTAATAGACAAAAAGATGGGAAAGAGTGTCTAAATAATGATTATCAAGTAGCTCAAGTTCAGATAAATGTTCTTGATGGTAATCATCTTCTGAAATGAGGTTGCACAAAGATATGTGAAGAGAATGTATTTTTATTTCAAGAGGCAAGATAGCCTTAGCTCTAAAGATGAGAGAAAAGGGTGTATTACTATTTGGGGTTTAGATTATAGTATGATATCCACATAGGGTAAAGGGTATGTACAAGTGTAAATTCTAACCTGAGGCATTGACCATTTTGGTAAGCATGTTGTTAAGGGTTTTGTTAGAGGATTTGGATTGTCCATTTTATTATGGGTGATAAGGTGATGAAAAGATAAGTTCAATACCAAATATGTCATAAAGGCCCTAGACTTGATTATTTTTGAAATATTTTCTCCTATCATTGATGATCTTATGGGGAACACCAAAATGGTAGATGATATGGTGGATGATGAAATCAATAATCTTCTCAGCCTTTATTGAGATAAGAGGAATAACCTTCACCCATTTGGTAAAATATTCAATCGTGGTAATGATATAATGATGTCATTGTGAAGAGTGGGGGTAGATTTCACCGATAAGGTCTAGAACCCATTATGAAAAGGGCTAAAAGTCTACAAAAATGTGAAGATTATTTCTAGGTGCATGATGTAAATTAGTGTGTTGTTAACATTTGACACACTTTTTCACATAATCATAGTAATCTTGATTAAGGGTAGGCCAGTAATAGCCTAGGTGAGGGATACACTTGGACACAATGAGTCCACTAAAGTGGCCCCCAAAGATACCCTCATGTGTCTCCTTGATAGCATGAGAGGCTTTTGGACTATGAAGGCAATGGAATAAGAGGCCATGAAAACAATGCTTGTAGAGAATTCCTCCCATAATGGTATAACAAGAGGTGCTTTAAATAAATGTCTGAGTGAAGGTAGTCAAAGGTTTGATGATACTAGAGGTCAAGTAGAATCCCTTCCACACTGAATATAGTTTGAGTGTTTGACTTGGTGTAAGAAGGTTTGGTGAGGTGGTGAACAATAATCAAAATATTGGAGTCCAAGGGTGCTAATGGGATCTAAGAGGTAAGATAAGCCATGGTATCAACATACTTGTTGGTAAACCAAGGGTTGGTTTGGAGTGCATGTAGTTCAGGGGGTCGATATTGGTTATGACAAAAAAATTATGGTTAAGAAGGTAGTGGTGAAGTTTGGTGGCCATAAAGACCAGGGCCAAACATAGTTTCTCAGCATGTGTGTACTAAGTTTCATATTTGACAAGTGTGTAGTTAATGTAATAGATGAATTACTACTTGTGTTATTCATCTTGATGGGAAAGCATCAACCCTAGAGAGTGGTTTATGGTAGAGATATAGAGGTAGAACGGTTGGTTGTCTTTAGGAAGTGTAAGGATAAGTGGAGATAGTAGGTACTCTTTGAGTGCATCAAAGGCCTTTTGACAATTGACATTCCAATTGAAAGATACATTCTATTTTGAGAGATGGTGGAAAGGTTAAAACTAATTAGAGAGCTGGGAAATGAAGTGATGAATGGATTGAACTTTCCCCTACAAGATATGGAGTTGTTTAAGATTGGTTAGAGGTAGAATCTAAAGGATGGATTTGATTTCAGTTGAATCCACCTCAATTTCTTGAAGGAAAATGATGAAGCCAAGAAGTTGCCTGACAAGACCCCAAAAATACATTTCTTAAGATTAAGGTAGATGTGATAATGGATAGGTTTCTCAAAGATAATCTTGAGAATGACTAAATGGTCTTTTCAAAGCTTGGACTTATCGAAAAGGTCATCCACATAGTCTTTGATGATTGTATGGATAAGGTCATGAAAAATATATGTCATGGCACGTTGGTAGGTTGCATAAACATTCTTAAGACTGAACGACATGACTCTGTAATAAAAATCACCTTATGGGGTAATAAAGGTAATTTTGTGTTGATCTTTAGGGGAAATAAAAATTTGATTATATTCCAAGAATCCATCTATGAGTGATAACATCTTGAGGCCTATTGTAAGATCAACAAGTTGGTCAATGCTAAGTAGAGCAAAGTCATCCTTTGGGTAGGTGAGATTGAGGTCATAAACGTCCATATAGATACATAGTCCCCCTATGGCTTTAGTGATAGGTATGATGTTTGAAACCCATTGGGGATAATCAATGGGTTAAATAAAGTTGATAGAAAGTAGGTGTTGAAGCCTTATTTGACAAGGAGGGCTATGTGAGGCTAAATTTGGCAAAGTTTCTACTTGACAAATTTGGCATCATGATTGGTTACAATGTTGTGGGTGGTGATGGTTGGGTCAATACTGGCCATGTCGATATATGAGCAAGTGAATTTAATATTGTAGTCTTGGATGAAGTTAGAGAAGTTTGTAGTTCCTCAGAGGTGAGATTTTGGCCAAGTTTGATGATATGGGGGTTATCCAAAGTGCCTATGTCAATGTTTGTGGTAGATTCATTCAACATGGTTAAGGTTTATGGAGGTAAAGATTTGTGGATGGAGGAATATGGTGTACCAAGGTAGGTGAGAATAACATCATCATCTTGACACTAAATAGTGTTAATGGTAGGAGAGTCTTCTCTCATGGGTTAAATATGGGTTAAAGGGAAGGATATGGATACCCCTTCCTTTTGATGAGTTAAGAGGTTGAGGGTAATCATGTTGATGAAAAATAAATTTGGATGGGATGATGTCCTCATCCTCACCCATAGGTGGAGGGGGTGTTGGTGAGGAAGGAGTTTTTTCTTTGACAATGGTAGGGGTAGTTTGTTTGGATTTATTCTTATTAGGTAAAATGAAGTTGAGGCCATTCTTCTTGTGAGGATTTTCAGTCTCAATCAAGGTCAATGTATTTGGGTCATGCTCATATCATCCTAAACAAAATCCCTTCTAAGCATATCTGTGAAGGTATAGTTTGGAAAAGTTTGGGTTGTCCAAATAAGAGAAGGTAGAGGTGAATGCTTAAGGTTGAGAGGGAATGATGGTAATGTTAAGTGGCTTGTCGATTCCCCTATAGATAAAATGGGTTTGATAACTTAGAGGCCCCAAGGGGGTAATGGCTCCAATGTTGGGGTCATAACCTAGTTGGTAATTGAGTTTCCCATATTCTTGGGGAGTAAGGAGGGCATCAGGGGTGAAGAGATGGTATTATCCAAGGGTAAGGAATTGGAATGTAGGTTTCAAAGGGTTAGTGATGGGTGTTTGGTCTATAGGGATAAAAAAATTGGTAGAGACCTAAATATAAGGGGAAAAAGTAATGGCTTTAGCTTCCATGGGTGAGGGTTTGATGGTTGTTGTTTGCAATGCTTTGGATGGAGGTATAAGAATGTCATTAGGTCAGTAGGTCATATTACATGATATAAAAGGGCTAGGGTCAGCTTGTATGGTAACAACTTTAAATTCATGTTCAAACTTGATGTAATGGTGGAGGGTGGAATGTACACAACCCATGGTTTAGATCTAAGGTCTCCTTGGAAAAATATTTTATTGAGATTCACCTTCAACCATATAGGATAGTTTAGAGAGTGTGCAAGGTCTTAACCGAATATGAAAGATGATAGTTCCCAAGGTATTGGTCATAGTGTCATTAAAAGATCTAAGGATGGTTGAATTTTTAGACAAGAAATTATTTGATAGCTTTAGTTACTCATAGGCATGAGAAGAGATGATGTTGATATTGGCTCCCCCATTGATCATAACCCATTTGATGTGGGTTTGGTTGATGTGGGTTGTAATAAAAATAGGTGGATCTAGGTCTTTGGGGTGGATACAAGGTATCTCTAAGTCCTTGAAGGTAAAAAGGGTGGAGAGGTAGAGAGCACCAACAAAGGCCTCTATGGGTTAGGAATCCCCTGGTCTAACTTTAATGGCCTAAATAGCCTTGATCATGGCCTGATGATGGTGAGGTGAAGTTTAAATGAGCTTGTAGAGGTTCATTTTAATGGGGGTATGGTGGAGTTTTTTAAGGATGACTCTCTTGATGGATTCAAAGGGGTTAGCCTCCAATGTGCCTAAGATAGTAAATTTGGGATTAGTTGTAAATGTGGAGGTTAAAATTAGGTTTAATTTATTGTTAGTTGATGGGTATGTCCATGGAATGGACACTTTATCCTTCCTTTTATCCTTTTTTTATGATCGTATGACCACATTAATGGTATGGATAGAGGGGAAAAGTATGATGGGGGTTGGGTAGATTCTCTGTCACTCTAAGGTGAGAGTGAGGGCTTATGAATGTGTTGGTGGTTGGTTATTGGGTGTAATTGTGGAGACATGGATGGAAGGTCATCTACCAATAGATCATACTCATCATAGAATTGGTGGATAATGGCTTGGAGATATTTGTAATTCTCTGTCATGTCTAAGTGTCCTGTGATAGGAGTAGATTTGATGATCATTATACTAGGTTGACTTCAAACTAAAAAGATCAAAATGTATGATGGGAGGTAATGTGAGGTAGGAGGTCTATAATAACCTTTGAAAAATGGTTGTATAGGATTATTATAGAGGTAAGGAGGTTTTGGGCTCATATTTTTGGTTGGTAATATAATAGGTTGGGTGAGAGATGACTTGGGTAAGGTGGTTCAGGTAGATGGTCTTGGCCTAGGTATGTTGGTAGTTGAGGTGACTAAATTTGGTAGTCTGACTAATTATGATCTAGGAAGGACTAACATGTTGACTAATAAATGTATCAACATAATCAATGGTAGTGGGAAACATATCTTGAAAGGGGTTTTCTTTCTAAGTAAAGTGGAAGGGTGAGGCCCTACAATAGAGGGAAAGGTAGAGGGAGGTAGAGGATTAGTCATGTGTCCTTTCAATGCTTTCATCCTCTTGGTTGGTGTGGGTTAAGATCCAGGTTTAGGCTTAGGTGAAGTTAAGTCTACTTTTAAGGATGGGTGAACCAAACTTTGAATAGGGAAGACACCAAGAGTTTTGAAAGGTTTGGTTGGTGAGGTGATGGATTTTTTGGTTGACCAAGAATCTAAGGGGTTATTGGAGGTTTAAATTAGCTTAAGAGGTAGTGGAGAGATGATGGATTGGTTGGTTAGAGGTGTGCTATATGGTTCAAGTTTGTTGATGGATGAAATCCCTAAATATTTATAGAAATTGGCTTGATCTATGTCTAGTTTTAAGGCAGATTCCAATTTTTGTACTAATGTGGAAAAAGGTTTGTGCATTGGTCTTGATCTATGGGTAGTGGATGCAATAGATAGACTTGTAGGTTGGGTAGGATGCTTGGCAGGTTGGTTGATCTCTTAAGGTGAGGGAAGAAAGGTTGAGATAAACATCTCATCCATAGGAGGCATGGGTAGGAATGTTCCTCTTTTAGGTAAAATATCCATATGAGTAGTAATTTATTAGGAAATTAGTGGAGGTGGCAAATCAAGAATGTTGATTTTCCTAGATGTACTATTTGAGGTAGTATGTGATGATTCCAAAACATCTATGAGGGTATCTAGCTAGAAAATAAATTATTCTATTTGGCTATCTAAAGGAGGGTAAGGTGACTCCATGACATTGTTAAGCGAAGTAGGGAAGGAATGGGTAGATTGGTTGAACAGGTCCTCATGGGTAGGTATATCATGAACCATGTTGATTGTGTGGGCATTATGAGAGCACTTAGCCTATGTGTCCTCAACTTTGATAGGGGAATGGTTGGGAAAAATTTTCTTGAAGATGTCAAGAGCTTGATTTTGAGGGGCATTGGGATTATCCAACATGAGTTCCCTTTTATCAATTAAACTTTGAACAATATTCTTGAAAGTATTACATCAGTTGACATCATGTCTAATTACCTAATGAAAAACATAAAGATCATTCTCATTATACCAAGTAGGTGTTGGATGAGAAGAATCAAATTGTTGGGGAGGTTTGATAGGTTGATAGGTTAGCTTTTAGTACCTTCTCTAGAACTAAGGTGTAAGATTATCCAAGTGGAGTGAATTGTGTTTGGTTGTTTCGGTTTGGGTTCCTTGCATTTGGATTGGAGGTAATGAGATAATTTTGTTGGTTGACATTGGGGGGAGGGGTATTTTTAAGGAGATGGAATTCATGGTTCCCCTGGTCTTGGTTTTAGTATTGGCTTGGTTGCCTAGTTTGGAGGAAGATGTTTCATTGGTATTGAAGGTAGAGTTCTTGTTTTATAACTTCAATTTACCCTTATATATGGCCCAATTTTATATCTTGCATTCCATGGTAAAAGCCTCATCAAGGGTTTTGAAGCTCTGGACACACAGTGTAGAAGATATATGTTTGGCACAAGCTCAATAAAAAAGTTATATAATTTCATGTTGAGGTAAGGAAAATGAAAGCTGATTAATTAAGATTCTTAAATGGGTGACAAAATTGATAATGGAATCATCATCTAATTAGCTGATATAATATAGGTCCATGATAGAGACCTTCTTGCAAATGTTAATGGAAAAGTGATCCAAGAAGACATGTGCTACTTGGGTGAAAGAAAAGATGGAATGTTTGGTAAGGGTACTATACCAATCAAGTGTTATACTAGATAAAGACATGGGGAAGGTTTAGAGGAGAAGGGCATCATTTTAATAAATCATGTAGCATGCATGCCTAAAATCCCTAAGGTGTTGTTGAGGGTCCTCCTTGCTTTGAAATTTAGTAAATTTCAGAAGATCCCATTAAGGAGGGTAAGGTCTGATAGGAATAGAAGGATGAATAGGTTTGTTACAAATATAATCATAGGATAGGATGTTATGAGCCCCTAAAATGGATGACTCAAGGTTGGTCAGTTTGAGGTGGTGTACCAAAAGGATTATAAGTCTGATATTGTGGTTGAGGCTGGGTAACATATTGGTAATTATTTGGCAGTTGAGAGGTTGCCACATATTGGAATGTGGATGCTAGAGGTTGGGTAGCGTAGGATGATATATTTATGCAAGAAAAACATCTAAGATACCATATAGACATGACATGAATGATATTTTCTCTAACATTGAGGACTAGATTTTTCCCTTGGAATAATATCTTTGATTGTAAATAGACCTAATAGACATGGTGGACAAGTATTGATTATAGAGATGTTTTATGATCATAGGCATTAAGTGTGATTTCTATAGGAGTGTATCATAATTCTATATGCTCAGTATACCCTATTTGTGTGAGGTGAAGGTGATCAAGAAAGATAGAGGTTTGGGAGATAGTGAATTAGGTGTTTTACAAACCTAATGAGTAGTGAACTAATAGAAGAAGGGTTGTCATGATGTAGATCAATCAGATATGGCTTATGGAGATAAGAGCATGATATAAGGATTATGAACAAAGGTTGAAGGTCTAATCAAGCATGAAGGAGGTCATAGGATATTTTTATTCATTGTGTGACTCAAAAAGGAAAGTATGGACATAGGGGGAACTTCTTAGCTCAATGATTTAAGTGATCAAGGAAGATATGTGAAATTTCAAGTCAGTATGAATGTAGATTTTAAGTTGATGTGAGGCATATAACAATATTAATAAAAATAAAAAGTTGATATGGAGCTTTGTATGTAGTTTACTTAATATGTATATGGCATAAGAGGCATGGTTTATTGAGGAGAGACTCAAGCATTCCATGCTAAGGTGAGTATTTGGTCAACATTTCATTATTTGGTTTCTTGAAATTTAGGTCCAAAGATTAGATAGTTGTTTATGAAAGACCCTTTATCATTAATGTCAAAGGGGGAGAAAGACTAGTTTGAGGTATTAGCAAGAATAAATTGATTGGACTATAGTGTGTTTTGCCATCAATGATAAAGGGGGAGTTTGTTTTTATAGTGTTTTAATTTATGTTAATATGATGTCATTAATGTCAAGGTGTGTTGTCATTGATGTCTAGATGCATCTGGTGAAGATGCATGGTCAGTGATCTTTATGGTATACATGAGTAAAGGTTGATGTCCAGGTAAGCAAGGATAGTTTAGGTATAAACATGAGGTTTTCAAAGGTGATCAATGGTCAAGGTTATTGCTTAGTTTTGTATTTTTTGTCGGAAGGCTTGTGTCAAGTTTGATGTTTCTCTAGTGAAGGATGATCAAGGTTAGTTGTCAAGTTCTTATCAAATAAGTGTTATGATGAGGTTTGTATGAGTTAATTAAAGAAAGTGTTATAGTGGATAGTTGAGTTTTATTGTGATGAGATAAGTGATTAATAAGTAGATCTTTGTGTCAAGTATCAAGAGCCTAAGAAATCTTATCATGGCTTAGTCATGGCATGAAGAGACCATGTGTGAAGGCATGGGCTTGGTTGATTGGTCAGATGAGTGGTCTCAAGCATGTGAGAATATGTATGGTAGTGTTTGAGCATGGTAAGAGGTTTTATGGCATGTATATTAGGTTTTGAGAGATAGGATAGTGGTTAGAAGGTTATTTTCAAGGACTAATGTGGTTTATGGGTCAAGGTCTAGAGAGTAAAGAGAGAGATGGTGGCCAAATGAGGTATGAGATTCATATTTCAAGATAATTATGAGAATGTGAGAATTTAAAATGGTGTGATACATTTTCCCAAGTGTTTTTACCAAGTTTAAGGTCAAATTTTAAAGGTTTATTCTTGAAAATGTGTTTTAAGGTCTCTCGAGTGCATAGGATGAAAGAGTTGTCTACCCAATAAGGTATTTTAAGTGTTCATTAGCACATGAAAAATATTAATGAGGACCTAAGATATTAATGGTATATGGGTAAGTATCCTAGTTCAAATTTTTAGGCATTAGTTTTTGGAATGAGGGGCAAAGATTTATTAATGATTACTAATAGTGGAAGATGGTTTAAACCCTCAAAGAACCCTAATAGTGACACGATATAAAATAAGTTGTTATAAAGTTATCATAATGGATTGGTATGGATATTTTAGTGATTATAGGTTATATTAAACTCTCCCAATCATGTCTAGGAGTGATTTAGTCTTTAGGTGGGTGAGTGGACCCTACAGGAAAGGCCTTGTTTCTTAGAGTTTTGCTATTGCAGTCAGAGTTGACCAATTAAAAATTGATAACTAGATGGAGGAAAAAATTTAATAATTTTAGTTTTTTTCCATGAAATTTTATGGAAAATTTATAGCCTTCAGGTGTGAAAATTTGGTGATCCAATTTGGCTAGTCTCAAGTAGGCCTAATGAAGAAAAACAGTGCAAAAACCTAGTATGAAAAGGTGGTTTTTGTTGCGATTTAATGAAAGAGTGATGGATATAATTACATGGATATGTTTTTTTGGAATTTTATGTCCTATTAATTCCTTTTATAATTTTTATTATTTAATTAAATTAGTGAAAATGTTGAAGCCAAAATGGCTTATCTAGTTGAGTGAGATCTATGAGAGAAAAGGTCAATAAATTAGTCTATAAGATCAATAGTTTCCATTAGTGATTATTATATTTTTGTTGAAATTTGTTATAATTATGTTATAGGATCATTTTAATTCATTATATTTCCTTAATTTTTTTCTTTCATGTGTCATAGGTTCAAATTTCCATGATTGTGTTTTGAGGCTAGTTGGAAGTTCAGAGTGAGCATTTTATAGAGAAGAATTTGATCCTATATATCCTAAGTTGAAGTATATAATTAAGTTTATTATGAACTTTAGGTCATGATTTCTTTTAATGTCTAATTTATTATTATGGTTATTTTTAAAATTTATGTTTATGCTTTAGTTGTTCAAGACAGACTTTTTATGTGTGTGAAGGCCTATTGTGAAAAATGTTTTGAGAAGGGGGTCAAGTGGTTATTTGACATAAAAGGTGTTGTGGACTTAAAATTAAGTTGTAAAAGGTATATTTTATTTATTTTTGAAAGGATATTATTCATTAATTAAGTGTATTTTGTTTCAAAGGGTCATGAGGTAATGTGTTACCAAAGGAGGCCTAATTGAATTAGGTCTCCTTAAGGCCTAAAAAAGGATTTGGTATATTAAGTTCTATCCAACCTAATGTATTGTTTTATTAATGTTTGAAAAATGTTATAAGACCTATTTTAATGGTGATATAAATGTTCAAGTGGGTATGTCTGACCAAGGTGTGTGTAAACAAGTGACTTGTATAAGAGCAAGACTAATTAGGCCTAATTGAGTGAGTTTGACAATTGGGTAAATAAATAAATGAAGTAGAAATTGAAGTTGAATATAAATCTAGAGGATTAGATCATATTATGTAATGATGTATATAAATCCATATCATGGAATCATGTGATTGATTCCTATGACCTGAACACCAAAATATGGGTAGAGGTCTATAAATGAAAGATAGTAAGAAGAGAAGTTGAATCTATGAGGCTATCATAGAAGTATAGATATGTGTTATAAATATAAGTATATTGATGAGACTTGTGATAATAAGATAATGTGAATAATATGTAGAGATAAAATAAATAACTTTATATGAAGATTAGAGGATAGGAAGAGATTAGAAATTGGACCATCATCTATTGAAAATTACAACAAGGACAAAGATGGAAGGTAGAAGTGTACTTGGTTGAGTGTGTGCTTGGTCAAGAGGTGGCTAAGTTGGTGCTTCCTTACAATTGGGTGCTTGATAAATATTATATCAAGGTGGTTATTGATATGCTAGGGTTGGTGTTCCAAGTTGAGTGGGTGCCCAACTAAATTTGATTCATTGCTTTATAGGATTGTTTATCCAAGCTATGATCAGTGGGTTTTATTCCCCATGAGGGTTTCCCACATATATGATGTGTTCAAAATTTTTATGTGTATATTCTCATTACTATGTTGCTAGACTAGTTGATATTACTCATTATTATATTGTTTGATGAATGATTATAATATCTATTAAAGTGAAATTAAAAGTTTATAAGATCATTATTTCACCCACTCCCTCAATGATTGTATCTCTAATAGTATCATTACCTATCTTTATCTACATGATCAAAGTAATTTATTAGATTTTGATCTATCCTCTATATAGAATCTAGTTTTACTTGGATAGAAAATCTACACCCTAGGTAATTATTGTATTAGATGGGAGTGAATGTTGACTCTACTGCTAACCATTCATTTGTTTAGAGTTGTTCAAGAAGCCATAATTCTGATTCAATGTGTGATGCACCATAGGAGGAAGTGCATACAACATATTTTGATTGAATGTTAGAATATTTTGATTCATATAATGAATTATATTTAAAATTAGGAAATAAGCATTAAGGTTGAGAGTGTTTGGTATCTATGGATTTAGCTTCCTATCAATGTTGATCACCTCTTCATAGGCTAGTGATAAAGTTTTAGTAATATCAACTCTTCGTAAAAATATAACAATACTTGGATCTAGGGTGTTCTTTTACATTTAGATTTATAGTGTTGTTTTTGGTTTATATGTATCACTTAACCAAGTGTACATATTTTGAAACCTTGCATTAAAATATTATATTATCTCATTTGATCACTCTTCATACTAGTGAAAAGTTGATATACCACACTTAGACTGGTAACTTATCCAAATTGGGCAAGAAAAGTGTTTTGACATGAATTACATGAAGTAACTAAGTTATCTTAAAAATTTAAGAACTAATCAAAAGAAACATCCCACAATGTAAACATAAAAGTCATGCATGTAACATCTTCATCAGTAATATTCATTAATCTTAAAGTATCTTTGAAAGACTTGATATGTTCCTTTATCATTCTTCCTCTTGAAGGGGAGAAAGAAGGTAGACACTTTTCTCTAGATCCCTTGGTAAATCATGCACATATCCTAGGACTATAATGGAATATCTAACTAACTAAGGTTAAACCATAGAAGGATTAATGGGATGGGTATTTCTCACTATATAAGGTGTCTTAATCTAGGATATGGTGGGGATAACTGGTGTAAATATAGGCCTTTGATGGATAAATAAATTTGAAACCAAAATATTGGTTTGGTATCTATACCTAATAATTTTATTGGGTGTCTCCAATGTAACTCAAATCTAGGGGAACAACTTATTAGAGGAAAAAGCACACATTATCTATGGCCCTCTTTATAACACCATATTTTATTCTATTCATGTATTTTTATTTCAAAATATAAATTTAGTTAGGTAACCTCTAACATTTGAGGATCTCAATGGAGATAAAATCCACTATAAAGAATGAGTTATAGGTATGGGTTGAACAACTAGGTGGTGGGATAGTAGGCTAAGCATCCAAGTTGTTAAACTATGTGTGAATTCATGACTAAAACCTATAAAAAATAAAACCTAGTTGATTTTTATGGATGACACCTATGTTAAAATGGGTAGAGCTTAAAATAAACTCTAAAAGAAGGAAAGGTAGGGTAGAAAATAAGGCTTAGGTAGTGGGTACATACCCTTGTGGGTTAGGTATGTATCTTAGATTGGATGCAATGGGTAACTGCTAAGAAGTCCCTATGAATTGAGCATGGGTGGTAGCTAGGTTGGTGACAAGAGGGGAGGTAGTGACCTTCATGATAATGGGTGGTGAGGTAGAAAGGGAAACCCATAAGCTTGGTAAAGGGGTATTAATCTATGGGCTATGTTTGATATAGGGGAGGTTGGAAATACTGGTGGTGGGTGCTCTAGCTATAAGTGGGGCATGATGGGTTAATGTTTGGGATGTCCCCAAGGTAGAGGAGTCATTAGTAGGTGTGGAAGGTCTAAGGGTAATAGTTGGTTAGATAGGTTGGTTCTCAGCCATAAAATCAAAGGGGTTAGTAGATGAAGATGCCTAGGTGGCCAAAGGTTGGGTGGTGACTACAGAAATAGGGATACCCTCCATAAGGTGGGATGGAATGCCATAAGGAGGATCTTGAGGGGGATTTGAAAATGGGATATGGTGAGAAGAGGTGTTAAGATAGTGTTGAAGGGCCATTGTATTATTGTCTAAAAAGGTGGTAAAATCCATGTCTCCTTAGAGAAATACCCAAGGTAAAGTAGGGCTTCCCAATGGATGAGGTGAATCTTCTACCTCAGAGATATATTCCATAGATGAGGAAGTAGAAGAGGTTGATTTAAGTGATGGGTTTTATTCTGCTATGTCTCTTCACTACTGATGAGTGAGAACCATACAAGAAATAGGGGAGAGAAAATAAGAACAATATCACCACTAAAATAAGAAGAAAACAATAAAATTATCAAGGCAATCAAGACACACACTAGAAAGTACATTAAGCCTAGAGGTTAGTTTTAATATCTCTTTTGACTTATGCCTTTGTTTATGAGAATGTGTGATAGAAGTTGGCTTATAAATTAGGTGTTATAAAATTAGTCTATGGTTGGTTTCATATTTTTTAGGTGCTCAAAATAATCTATATAATAATCAATACATGGTTTGGTATTGGGGCCTACCCCCTCACTTCATAGTCTTGCAATGATATGGATGTTAGGTGCTTAGCCAATATATTGATATCTAGAGTTTATACTCAACTAGAGAGTTGAGTTGGTTATCCTCTTAGTAATGAAATCCAAGTAGGATCATCAAGAATGGGTAAGGTGACTACTAGGTGATGAAGTCCCAGTTGGGCCTTGTCTCAAATTATTTTGACGTTTGATTGATGAAAGTGGTTTGGCTAGTGTGTGAAACAAAAGTGGTGTTACGATAAGATTACTATGCTTTAATTCAAAGTGAACTAATGTTAAAATCAAGTAATGGATGTAGTTGATTTTAAGACTAGAAGAAATTTTAGTTCCAATTATGGGCATAGATAGAGAGAAGAACATACAAATGCAAATAAAATGAAAGTAAAGAATCTATGTCCCATCAAGCATGCCAGAACGCTTAAGAGTAATTTTTAGTCTAAGTTTTAAAGAGAGAAAAGAGACTCAATATGGGTTGTGGTAGGAATACTTATTTTATTAGACACACATTGAATCAAAATATTGTGAGAGATCCTACTTTTCTTAGGAGGACTACCTATAGATAAAAAACACTAAAGAAAACTTGTTTTTTAGACAGATAGTTTATTATATTACTTAGTGAGAGTTAGATCCCAAAAGTGAGAACTTACTTAATGGTTGTCAATCTACCTATTTTAAATAATTAACTTTATAAAATAGGAAATAAGATATTTGCATCAATAATATAATATTATTGAAATCAAATACAAGAAAATCTTGTTTAAAAAATAGACTATAAATGATCTAATTAGTGAAATTTTGATTAATACTAGTGCTAACAAGTCAGGGTATGGCTCAAAAAATTAGAAAGGGCACTATGAACAGGTTGGGACAAAAAAAGTGAATTTGGTTGGGTGTAAGAGGGTTAAAGTATCTTGTTTGTTTTCAATGCCATAGGTAACCATTTCTAGTCATGCAAACATCATCATCCAAGAGTAACCATCGTCGGTCATGTGATCATCGTTGATTGAGGGTAACTGTCATCAATTAAGTAACCATCACCAGTTGCCTATCAATAAATCTAAAAGTGAAATTATGGTTTAGGTTTGATTATTTGTAGGATCTAGAAAGTGGATTTCAAGAGATAGCTTAGGCTTGGAACAAGAACCTAGTAAAAGAATACAAGAAAATGAATAGTTGTCTTACTAAAAATTAGTTCGTGGGTGGTTGATCTAGATTTGCATGTTGGTGGAATCTGGGTTGATTCTAGTAGTGTAATGGTACTTGGGAGCTTAGTAGAGAGTCTATGGTAAGTAGGCTCCCTATGTGATAGATGATATCACTTGATAATGTGGATTGACCTGATTGACCTATAAAAAGAGATTCTAGATACAAAGAACTCTTGCTAAAAATTGCATATGGTTAGACCTCCCAAGCCTCTCTCTCTTATAGGCATAAACAAGAGGTTGAAATGGTTATCCAAACTAGACTTTAAGAAGGCTTATAAATATAATAAATCCATGAAAAGGGATCCTAAAAAAATTTAGACAATCATATTTAGAAAATCAAGGTGGTGGTTTGCATGTAGGTTGCATACTGAGTCCAAGCTATCCAACCTGACTATCACTAGTTACGGTGATCATCATTAGTTGAGGACCTAGGAAAAAGATAGGTTAAAATGGGTGAAAATGTGAGTTAAGCTAAACAAGTGACTAACTTGGATCCAAATTAAGTAAATACGCTATGCTAGGTAGGTTTGTCGAACTTATAGGTGTAGTTGACAAATGATTAAGAGAAACCAAAGGCATTGCAATGACTAGGACTATGTGTGTAGTTTTCTAGTGTCTAAAATCATCATGGACTCTCTTTCACATTTTCATGCTAGAATCCCTTCTCTCCCATTCTCTTTTCTATAAATTAAGGCTCAAAATCCATTAAATGCATCCCTCAACTGGGTATAAAGAAACTTTGCCCAAATTATGCCTTGTAAACCTTTGAATTAATATAAGGACTAGTTTAGATTCTCTATGTTATATTATAGTATTTCATACTTGTTGATTTTCATAAATGTTGAATCTTACCCTCCTTTGTAGGTCCTTGTTCTCACCTAGTTGTCAGGAGATTATCTAAATAGGTCATATGTTGTGTGAAAGTGTTGGTGATTATGATTAGAGTAAAATATGATTTTTAGTGTCATGAAAATAGATTTCCCATTCATCATCCTCAAGTTTTATCCACTTAACATAGCCTCCATGTGAAGTATTTATGGTCAATATTCTCTAGGAGAGAGTGATTTAATTACTAATCCTTGTTTTATTCAAAAGTGTTATTGAAGTGTCAAATAGAATGGACATAATATTTCAATCCATCACTTCCCATAGTTTAGGTTTGTTTATGTATTTTCTATCCATTTTAATCAACAAGTTAGTAGCTTTAGGAATTGATCTAATATATGATGCATCAGGGGAGCTAGCCCCAAAACTAGAGGTTTACCTCACTAACTAGGCTACGCATACTTAGAGGTGATCCCATAGTATAAGTTGGATAAGGTAGGTCTAAAACACCTCTACCTCATGGCTATAATCTATAATGATAACAATTTTTGGCATGCCTAGGGGGACTATGATTTAAGCAAATTAGAGTAACTACATGGAAAATTTGGTGATCTCAAGGATATTCAAACACTCTAGTGGTAAATTCACATTCAAATTTCATGCCAAAAGTTGTCATAAAGTCTTCATCAAAAGGTAAGGAAGTTAATTTTTTTGAATTATCATTAGATTTTTCTAGGAGAAAGAGGTACCCTATGTCTAATCCTAATTCTACACCCCCTAATTGTCCTAATACTACTCAACAAAGATCTACTATAACCACTATATCGCTAATTTTCAGGCTTAAAAACCAAGATTTTGTGCCCTTCAATAGTGGAATCCCTCTAAAACTAAACTCATTTCATGAGATCCTTGTTATTTCACTTAAAATCCTTCCATTATTAATAGGATAAAAATCTACCACTCCTATTGAACACATTGAATATATAGCCAACATCTATTCAATACCTAATATGACTCAATAAAATGTAAAAATGAGTATATTATCTACTTCATTGAGAGGTAAGGCATTTATATTGTATAGAGGTTTATCACCTAAATATATCAACACTTGGGATGAGTTTGGGGAACACCTATGAAAGCATTATAAGGATAAAAGTGACCACTTTTTTATAGTGGAATAATTGACCATAATCAATAGGACTCCTTAAGAGTTTATGGTGAAATTTAACTATAGGTTTTTAAAAAATTGGAATCAGATCCCAATGGTAGTCAAACACACTCTTATCTATGCCTTTTTGTACTATTTGAGAGCCCTCAATGTTGATGTAGTAATCATGATATAATCCATGGGAGGGAACACACTACTTGATGCCTATGAAGTGGTAAAAAGGGTAGAATATTGTCTGATACAAGTAGTAAATCTTAATCTAAGGCCCCTTATGCCTTTGTTCTCATATATACAAATTTTTGTGCCTACCATTGCTCCCCTACCAACACCAACCAACCAAGATCAGGTAAATGAAAATCATGTAGATAGATTGGTTAAAATTAAAGGAATACTTAAAGCATAAAGAAATAAGATAATGGCCTTAAAGAGGTAGAAAATTCCATTTCATATATCATACCAAGATCATTATCAAGCACCATTTCAGCCTTATCAATTTAGCATGCCTTTATATCAACCTAATTCACAAGGTCAAGTGAAGAGTACTCAAGCAAGGCCCTATAATAGTTTCAATCCTAATTCTACTAGAACTTATAGACCACTAGTTCCTACTCAAAATAACTATGCTCAAGAAGCCTAATGGTCTACACAATGGGGGTCGTATTATGAGGGTTCAATCATTCTAAGTGAGGGTGCTTGTTAATATGCTCTTATGCTAAAAAATCAAGCTCATACTATGCAATATAGTTAGGCTCCTACATGACACAAAGAATGCCCTTATGTGAAACATGGAGAAATCCCTTTCATGACTCAATTTGAGATACCAAACAAAAAAGGAATGAATAGGGTTTAGTCACAATCAAATACTACCTTTACTAACTTCCAAGAATGATAAAACTCTTTTTAGCAATGTGTAGTCAATCAGCTTAGGGGTGTAGCCAAGGTAGATAACCCTATTGCAGCCCATACAAGGGCCAAAAAGAGAATAGTAGGTGATGACTTAGAAGTTGAGATAACATATACTCCATAATATCAACCATAACAAGATACGAGTGGAAAAAGTGAATCCATCTAAACTCCCACAAATCAAAAGGTTCAAGATGAGAAGGGGAAGAATTATAAAGGTCCATTCATACCTCAGTTCACTCAAGCTCCAAGTAGTAGTGTTGCTCCAAAGTTGTAATTAAAGGCTGATAGCTCTCATACAATTATTATGGATCATATGAATAAGGCTCATGTCACCATACCAATGTCATAAAAATTGGTCATTCATGGATAAAAATATCTCCTCCAAGAAGAGTTATCCAAACTTCACATCTTGGACACGTAGGAAAAAAAGGGGGTGTAGTCCTAACTAATGCCAATCTACCTAATGATCCATAACCAACCAAGGTAAACAATACCACTCCTTTTATATTTATGTCATAATAGTATACTCATTAGTACATAATTTTATGATATATAGTGGGTCTAGTACATCTGTCATGCCTAAATCTATAACAAAAAAGTTGGGGTTAAGGTATTACCCTAATTATAAGGGAGTCTTAAAACTAGATGGGTCTCCTATTAAGACTATTGGTGTACTCAAAGACCTAAAAATTATCTATCTACTTATCCTATTATACCATTTACCAAGATGTTTTAGTGGTTGATATCCCACCTTATTTTTCCTTATGTTTGTCTAATAATTTTACTACTAAGATACAAAGCTATCTATCTTCTAATTAGTCTTATATGGTATTTAAGACCAGGTATAAAAAAAATATCACCATCAGGTCTAAACCTATCTCTAGGTTCCATTGAGATCCCTACATAAATAATTTATCCAATTTTAACTATATTATCATTGAATAATATGAACACCCCAATGATCAGGATCTAATTGAGACACTTTTGGGCATATTAGACTTGTTTATTGATGAGTGAGGGTAGATAACTATTGTCAATCATGAGTGATACCCTTATGAGAATGTGTGTTGTTTTTAAATCTTTATTAAATAATGGAATATCTCATAAGTGTGGGTGATTTTATAAATGAGATAATGTCTAGATAGAGGGTTGGTTCTTGTTGACCATTTTTTTCCCAACATGCCAAAAATTGGTCCCCTTCTTCCCTTGCTATTCTAGGCCAATTCATTTTTTGATTTTGCAAAAGTCCAAGAATTTCTACAGATTCTGCAGGTCTATTTCTATGGACTCTATAGGTCTAAATCTATGGACTCTACAGGTCTAAATCTATGGACTCTATAGGTCTAAATCTACGGACTCTAGAGGTTTCTACGGACTCAGTAGGTTTTGGTTTTCTATGGACTTAGCAGGATTTGATTTTCTATGGACTCAACAGTGAGTTTTTCTATGGACTCTATAAGTGTAATATTTTGATAGATGAAGAACCAGTTTAGAGAGTGCAAGGTTTTGCATAGCTTCTTCAAACTCTTGTCTAAATAAATTCATAAGGAAAGAGGGCTAAAATAGTTTAGAAGACACTTTTCCTTAAGGTTGGAAGAGTGGTTCAATGACATAATCTTTCTAAGAGTTATCACCTTTAAACCATTGAATCAGTTCAACACCTTTGGTTCATTGCTTGGTTTAATCGGTGAGTTCATTGCTTGGTTTAATTGCCTTGGTTCAAATAGCTTAGTTCAATAAATCAGTTTATTAACAAGTTCATCAGCTTGGTCCAACACCTTTGGTTCATTGATAGGTTTATCACCTTGGTTCAATTAGTGGGTTCATCATTTCATTCAAACATTTGATTTATCAGATGGTTCAATGCATTTGGTTCAAAGGCTCGACGCACAATGTTGAACCATTGAACCAATTCAATGAGCTTGGTTCAATGCTTAGTTTAAAGGCTCAATGCGTAGTGTTGAAATGTTGAACCAGTTCAACACTTGGTTTAATCGATGGGTTCAATATTTGGTTCAATCACTTGGTTCATCACGAAAGGTTCAAAGGCTCAGCACACAGTGTTGAACGATTGAACTGTTGAACCGTTGAACCATTTTTGGCTCAATGGGTTGGTTCAATGGCTTGGTTCAAGGGGGCATCCTAAAGCTGAAAGGTAGGTGCCCTTGCAGAGGGTAGTTTTGGTTCCAAAAGCCCTTGTAGAGGGTAAGGGGAATTTCAAAGGTAGCTGAAGGTTTTCCAAGGGCATGAAAAGGACTTAAGGCTTTAAATTCCTTAAAACTTTTTGTCTGAAGGAATTCCTTCAGACAAAAAATTTGAAGGAATTTGGAGGAAGGCCACCAGCACAAAGAAAAGCCAAAGAACCCGAAAGAAAAGGATAAGGACTGAGACAATTCTCATAGACTTTTGTCTATGGAAAAATTGTCTACAGGAAAATAGTCTACGGGGAAAAAACCTATAGAAAAGACCCAATGAAATTTTCCAAGGATGGTGACGTCTCAAAAAATGTCAATTTTAAGGAGATGGACAAGCTGTTGGGTATTCAATTTCAAAGTGACAGCTGTGCGAACGTCAATTTTAAGATAGTGAAATAGCAGTATGCTTTTGAATTTCTTGAGTGCCAACCATGAAAAGAGCCCAAGGAACGCAGTGGCCTGCCAGAAGATCACCCCCAAGGGCTGAAAGAGTAAAAGGAGACAAACCAGGATAAGATAAGGTGTATAAAGAGACAAAAAGGAGGCGAGTTATTGCCAGATGGTCACCAAACAGTGTGGCCTAGTTTTATTCCAGTTGGCATTTATGAGGGGACAAACCACAATCTGTTTGCAAAAAAGAGGCACAACCATGTTTTTACATTAATATGGAATGCCAAAGTCAAAGCAGGAGCTGACAATCAGATGGCTTCCTCTTCCCAAGGTTCAGAATGCACATGGGCCACTTGAGAAAAGAGCACCAAAATATTTCCCAAGAAGCACCAAGTTATCTTCCTCTTTCTATATATTGTAAAAATTTTCATTTGAGAAGGATCCACTCTCTTAGCCTTAAGGGAAAACTCTGCCCAAAAATCTCTTGAGCTTGTAAGGTAGAGCTGCCAGATTTTACCTTGAATTAGGACTTAGCATTTTTACCTCCATCTGGACTTGCACTTTAAATTATCTATCTATTTTCTTATTTTGTGTTAAGTCATTATCTTTCATGCTTTTCATAGATCGATTACAGCATGTCCAGTGCATTGCAAAGTCTCCTTTCTACAGGTCTGCTAGAAGTGTCTACAGAAAGAATATAGGTGCCTATGAATAGGTTGTCAAAGTGTGTCCCAGAACACCTTTGCTAGTTCCTTCCTCCCTATACTTCCATGAACCCCTAGCTGATTGTTGCAAAAGAGCTTTCGACTTTAGATGAAGTGTATGGGCACTTCTTTTTGGTGAAAAGTGTATATTCAGGTTTGGTGGGTCAACCTTTTCTGGTGTATCACCTTTTCATTTTTTAGGCTTAGGTTCTATTTTTTTAGCATCTCTCTCTCCCTTTTCATCTCCCACTCCTTTTTTTATTTTATTTGTTATAAGTAGGAGAAACTAGGGCCTAAAATATACATCAGAGGGAGCTAACCCTTATCTAGAGACTCTCCCCTCCAGTTTCACTAGTCCCACAGCTGAGAGAGGAGTTTCCATTGTTGTGTGTGGAAAGGTAGGAGCTCAGCCTCCTACCTCAAGTGCAATCCACTGCATCAATATTTCCTTTGATTCACTCACTAAAATTGGTCTTATTCCTACTAACTACTAATTTCTAACTATTAAAAGGGTGGAAGGAATACTACTTGTACTAGAATTGAAATGAAAACTTAAACTAAAGGTGATACACCAATGTATATGACCACTTATGACTGAAATTAATTATCTTAAGAAGGGAAGAAACTTTCAAAAATTCTCTTCACTTTAGGTATGACTTCTACAATAATGTTGCATGCAAAGGACTTGATAAACTCACTCTTTCTAAGGAAGGAATGGAAAGGTATTACATTCACATCCAAATTTAGGCTAATATTTATATTAAAATTTAATATGACTTATATAAACTCTGATATATTATATAAAGGTAAAAAAACCATACAATAACATAGGAAAGAAACTAGTTCACAATATTATATCAATGGAAATCACCATACACTTTAACAAAACTTGAAAATAGAGGAAAAGAGCTTCTTATTTATTCAAGAATTGAGTATAAAAATTTGGTAAAATTTCACCATAACCAGAGCAAAAGAGTGATAAAAAAATTCTATAAAAGGGAATAAAAATATAAAATCAAATAAGGGAGACAAAGTAGCCCCAAAATAGGGATATCAAACTTGGTCTTTAAACCCTTCAAGTGTTATGTAGTATTCCCTACAATCTATCTTCTCAATTCATGTTATTAGGGTGGTGTAGAGGTAGAGTATAATGTGTAAAGTAATATTTAAAATGTATTCATCGTTTATTTCTCAAACTTTACCACTTTTTAGGTGCCTAAATCCTTACTTGCACACCCTATATACTAGCTAATATGTCCTTATTGAAGAATAAGTCATCCTCCTTGAAAATAAGAATTTAATTATTCATTAATTATCCATTTAAATATTTTTATAATCCATTCATGAGGTTTACCCACCTTAATTGTATTATTATAAGCCTTATTGAAGCTTGTTTAACTTCATTTCTTTGTTAGGCATAGGAAGGCAGGAAGATCATGTTAGGAGTGTTTGAGACATTTTCAACATTTGAATATTTATGTAAATTAAACATATTACTTATTAATACTTTAGTATGTCTATAAGGGAAAGATAAACATTAATTAATCCTTTTTAATAACTTCTATGCATCGATTTAGTACTTTGATTACTTGACATCTTAAGCAAAGAGGTGTAGGAGAGAGAAAATTGGGTTTTAATTTAAATCATACAAATCTCCTCCATATATGGATTATAAACATAAATTTAGACCTTAAATAAGGCAACTAGAGCAATTATAACCTCCAAAAGATGTCATTTGGTTCCATTTTCTTGTTTTTTCACTCATTCCTTATAGCCCTAAAAATTGGTAAAGCTCCTTTTCCATAATAATTTAAGGATCACATTATCAAAATAAGAATAATTTTTAGGACCCTCTATCCCCTTATATCTCAATATAAAATTTCATGATCCAACTCCAACTGTAAATATCTTTTTTTTTTTTTAAATCATTTTTCTCTCCAATTAGGCCTAATTAGGCTTCTTAGGCCTAGAAAGAGAGATTTGGCCCAAATGGCCACCCACACATGTGAAACATTAAAAAAGTGTTTGATTAAACTTACCTAGTATAATACCATCCTACACGCCAAATTTTATGTTTTTGATCCTTATGTATATGGGCAAACCATGAAATGGTCATTAGAAATCCTATATGCTTTTATGTGTTTGAGGGGTAGTTTGATATGTTTTTCATGAAAATTGATTTTTTTGGTTCTTGAACATGACCTATTAAAACCTGTATAACCCTTAAAAAACACATCCCTTGATATTAAAGTCTCTTATTTCACTCTCAAACCTTCACCATTGATTCTTGGCTTGCAAAATTGAGTTTGCTCACCTTTTGAGCTATTGGCTAACTTATAGGGACTATATAAATACAAATTCAGAGACCTTTAGAAGATTTTTAATGATTTTTTGACCTTTATTAGGTCCCCATAATCCTCTTTAAATGTTTTATATGTCGCTCCACTACATATACCCTCAAAAACCAGCCTAAAATTGCATATTTTACCTTGTACCATATGGTATTGTACCTGCACATGTGGATAAACACATAAAAGTGAAGGTCAGGAGAGTTGTGAGTATCAATAGGATCATTTGGAGGTAAAATTATTGTATTTAAATGCATTATAAACCATATCTTCTCCATCAAGTCAGTTTTAGGGTTTAAGAAGGGTGTTAGGATGATTAATTTCTTAATAATAGTTCATAAAGGATAGGGTTAAATTTCAAAAACCGATGCCAATAATTTGTATTAAGAGGACCCCTATAACATATCCTATTGTATTGAGTTCCCATGCATCTTCTCAATAATTTTTTTTACAAATAAAATGACCTATTTGAGTTCCTTCTCAAGTAAAACAAGGATATTTTCCTTCTAATTGATTATTCATGAAGTTATGAAACCCAAGGACCAAACCAAATCTATAAGTTTGAAGTATGGAACCCCATCCAACACCTCAATCAACCTCAAACATCCATGAATCTCCTACAATAAGTTACATCCTCTTCAAATTTGTATCTTAGGTTGGGATGACTAAAATGAGTTTTGAGGTCTTAAGACCCAAAATAACCTTCCTCATCCTTTATGCACATAAATAGATCTTAAATGATCTATAAAATTATTTATCATGACCTTTTATAAAAACTGACCTTCCAAGCAGGTCTGAAACACTAAATTCCATCATTGAGGGTTTTATGCAAATTATACTTGTTGACTCTAAAGGTCTATGAACTAAGTTTCTCTCCTCTCATGATGACAACTTTATAAATATCATAATCAAGGTAATTTACACTCCCTTTTCACTACCATACTTATAAATTTTAGTAAGAAACATGTTCTCTTCACACTTTACTTGTGAATGAGTTTGTAGGTTCTTAATATACTATGATCCCTGACTAAGCATTGTCCCACTGAGTTTATGATCTTCATAGGAATCTTAAATGGAGATGGATTGCATAAAACTACTCTCAAATCTATTTCAAACTTATCTCAATGACACTCATTACCATCACATCCAAAATGTAACCTCTATCAACACTCTCACTCATTACAATGACTACTTGTATGTGTGCATTAATTATACGTGAACATTCACTTTTAGACTGACTGTAGGTAGAGAAATAGATGAAATAAGACCTTAAAAAGACTTATAACATTTTCCAAGACTCATTAGTACCTTAAAAAGGTATATAAACCCCTCTTCTTCCCCTCACACAAGTTTCCTTATGCATTTTAGTACACAGTTGATTGTGTTTTCACATTGTCTGATAGTAACTCCTACTAGCATGTGGGTCACCTTTGAGAGGTTTCTTGCTTTTAAAAATTCTTTATGGATTTATATCCAACTTGACAACCTTTAATAAATTACTATTCATCTAAACCTTTAACTTCACCATTGTTTATTTGTATCGGTTTCCCTTAAGCTCAGTTAGGTTGAGTTGTAGGTGTATATTTTTGAGTTTTATGCTTGATGGAATAGGGTGAATAGGTTTTCACAGACCTATCTCACCTCCTAATAACTCATTAAAGTGTTATAATTCTACTTCTTCCTCTTACCTATTCATATCTTCATGTCATCACACATAGGTCACCCTAATTGACTATGACTAAACATGGCTTTAGGTGGCCATTTTGTACTTAACTGTAGAATTTCAAAAGTCAATTTTCCTCACTTTGGTTTGCTTGTCTCCTTTGGTCCTTCGTGAATTCATTCTTATACCTTACTTTCATAACCTTCATAAAAAGATCATGTTATATAGAAAAATATTGACTGAGCTAAAAATTCATTATTGTAGGTAGCCATCTTGATATTGAATATAGACTAAAATTCCATTTATATATTCAAATCATCCCAAGATTCCCAAATATCATTGATATTATTTATAAACTTAAAATTGATAACCACCTACCTTCATGATTTAACATGATGCTTCTTGAAGATGCCTTAAAATATGATTGTTGTAGGTGATATTCAACTCACTGTACAAATAGAAGAAGAATAGGTGACATGGATTCAAAAAAAGAAAATCATGATGCCAAGAACACTTACTAGGTCAAGTTCACCTTACCAACTTGGAAAACCTTTCAAATAGTTTGATATATATGGAAATCAACATATGAACTTTACCTTGAAAACTACTAATTTACCTTAATTTTTACTAAACTAGGGTTTAAGGTAAAGTTTCATGATTTTGGCTTTCACCTTGGATTTGAAGGGTCTTGGTTTACACTAAACATTCATCTTGAAACCATCATAACACATTTATAAAGTCAAACAATCTGTTGGAGGTCTCTCAAGTTGGTAATATAGTCATACATAGACCAAACTATGTAATTCAAGCACAAACAGGTCTATAAATGGATCTCTTGCTCTCATAGTGGAATTGTCCACCTTGAAGACCTTATGAACATTTAGAAACAACTTTATTCCCTTTAATCAAACTTCCTTTTCTTCATGACTTCTCTCAATTTCTATCACCCATCATGATGTTTTTTGAGATTTAAGAGATGATGGTATTAATATTTCATATATGTTACCCTCCAAAAGGGTAAATCTATAATTTCTCACATTTTATAAATCCTTAAATATCATGATGACCTTATAAATATACTCTCATACATTAAAAGTTCATTACATATACAATTATACCTTGTGGAAGGCCACATCTCAATCAAGCTACCTAAAGAAAGGATATTTTCAAGATGAAGGTACCTAAACCTAGTTTTCATGAAAGAGGTTTATTGTAACTGAAACATGAACTCAATAAACCTTTTAATATGACTACACGCATTTGATATATCAAACATGCTTGAAAACTACCATCCTTAACAGTTAAGATAGGTAACCAGTTTCTTATCAAAAGGCTCTTTATCAAGACAAATTAACTAATGATTAAAACATGAAAAAGGTACTATTTAACCCTGAAATAATCCCCATATAACCATTTTTCTCCATTGATATTTGAAGTGAATAAATAGAGACAAACCTGGACCCTGTATAAATAACTAAGACATAGAAACCCCTTACACTATTAGCAATTATTCATAAATATGGAGGATGAATATAATAACCAATGTTAATAAAAGGTAATTAAGGTCCCTATCATTTCCCAATATATTTGTATTTGAATCTCTCTCCTAATCATACTGAGTAAAAAAATTATGGCTTTTCTAGAGCTGCCAAGGAGGTCAATATGAGAGATAAACTAGTTTTTTTGTATTTTTACACCTAAAAATCCTTCCAAACAATGGATTTGCCTTTTCATGAACAAATAAGGTCTTGAATATTATTGGAGGTAAATTTTACCTTGAATAATTGTATGGACACCCTCAAAATAGGCCTTTTTGGCACTAAAACTACTATAATCACTTGAAAAATCTAATGAAATTATTTCAAAAGTATTTATTAGACCTTTTCATACTTTAAAAGGTGCATCATGTCCTTCATCTAATATTGTATTCCCATTTTCATGTAAAAACTAATCCAAAAGCCACAAAGTATCCAAAATGCAGTCAACTAGGTTATGAAATTAGTTAAACATATCATCAACCAATTTTATCAATTGTAAAAGATGACATGACCTTGACAAAATGCATGAGCCCTATTAAGATGCTTTAGACTTTTTTCATCACTTGAAACAACTTGAAACTGGTCAAGAAGTGACTAGACGAGCACATGACCATGATGATCAAAATCTTAAATTCATCAATTTTTTCTTAAAATTTTCTAATCAAGGCTTTAGATGACCATTTAAAATACATTAAAATAAAAACATAACAAAAAACAAGGAAAACAATATGACAAGAAAATTATTAACTGGTAGCATTGATAATTTGACCTGTGAGGTTAAAATTATCAACATTCTGGTAACTCAACTAAGAAGCATGCCTTATATGCTTAAGAACCAGACCATTGACATATATTTTGGACTCATAAGATCACTCTTAAATTATAAAATGAGGACTAATAAATATTATCAATGACTACAAGACTCTTGCCTTGAAATAAGAAAACTATTGTACCTCCAAAATAAGGAAAGAAAACACACATGATAAGGAAAACCAACTAATAAGACACATGTCTAAGCTAAAAACTTATTTGAAATAAAACATAAACAAACTAATGTGCTATGATATATTTTTGAGGAAAACAAACTAACTAACTATGTACAAATAATTATCTCTCAATATCAATGTTTCATATGTATCCCATTGGCTGGGATTGGGATCTCCTCACCATCTATCTTAGCAAGTTGAAAGCATTGTGTGATTTACAACTAAATATTTTATAGGGGCTAGTACAAAGGTATTCAAAAAATTTATAACTTCTTATTTTAGTTCTATCCTCATCCCACCTGAGAACCAAGTCTCCCTCTTTGAAACTCATTGAAGAATGTCCTTTGTCAAAGGTTCTCTTCACTTGTGTTTGATTAATTTCCATTTCTAACATGGACTATTGTCTAATCTCATCTATCTCCATAATCTTACCATACCTTACCTCCATCAGTTCATTCCCCAATAACTCTAGTTGGTGTATTAGTTATAAAGAAGTAAACTCAAGTGAAATGGGCAACCTTGATTCCTTACCATACACTAGCTTGTATGGTGAATTGTTTATAGACCTTTTAGATGTGATCTTATCAGCCCATAGACCTAACTTAAAATTTAAATGCCATGATCTCTGATTATATTCAATAGTCATTATGATCTTTAGCAAGTTCTTATTAGTGGACTCAACAAGGACATTATGTTTTGGGTAGAAGTTTGATGAAGTGTTAAGGTATACACCATGTTGAAAAACCCATTGAATGGTATTATATCCTCAAAAAACCATGGAATAAAATTATCATGGAGGGAATTAAAAATATTATAAGCAAACCTTTATAAATAACTAACATACTGGATTCATTTGCTTCCTTAAAATCTACTGCCTATGACCATTTGATAAAGTAATATGTGGCAATAAGGATCCACTTATTATCTAATCTTAAAGGTGGGTTAATGAACTCCAAACCCCATTGAACAAAAGGTTGATGCACTAAAATTGATTGGAGAGGTAAGGTTACAAGTCTTTCTTTTCCTATAAACATGGCACATTATTTGTATTTTCTCACCCAAGTATGGCAACCACTAAATATACTTGGCCAATAGTACCCACCTCTCATGATATTATGGGTTATAGTTCTTACTGGTAAATGTCCTAAACCATGTCCATAATGTAACTCTTCAAGCAACCTTTCTATTTGGCTTGGTTTTATGCACCTTAACAACATATCATCAGTGTTCTTGAAAATTACACCATCAATAAGGAGAAAAGGAATAAATTTAAATATCTTCTCCTTGATTCACTCAAGTTAGGAGGATATAAACCATCTTGGAGATACCTTACCAAGTTTTGAAAATATATTGAAGATGAGGTATGATCAACTACAACATCTTCATCATTCAACACTAAAACTACCTCCTTATTCTCTTTCAAGTATTGAGTTATATGTTCACATAATCCTTTGCCTCTAATTAATTTTGTGACCTTTATTTTAATATCATACTCCATCACTCTTGTTATCCAACCCACACTCTTCTCATTTATGTCCTTGTTCAACAAGAACTCCTTGATACCTAGATGAGAAACCATTAGATGTATCTTATTATTAGATAAAAAGTGTCTAAAACTTCTTAAGATATATGATTATTGAAATAACATGCTTCTCTACATAAGTATACCTTGTCTAATATTCCTCCAAGCCTTGACTAAAGAAATTTATTGGCTTCTCCAAAACTTCTTGGTTTTGTTGCATGAGCATACCTTAAATGGTGTCCAAATTAGCATATTTATATAATATGAAGTATTTTGAAAAATTAAGATTTATAAGGTTAGGAGAACTAACTATTATTTTTTCATCTCTTCAAAGCTCTTCATACCCTCTTTAGACTAATTAAAACTTTGATTCTTCTTAAGCATGGTTGTAAGTGGCTTTGCCAAAGTTGTAAAATTAGAAATATATCTCATTATAAAATTGATCTTGTCTAAAAAACTTTGTAATGCCTTCTTATGTGTAGGAAAATATAGAGTAAGTATAGAGTCTATCCTTTTAGGATCAATGCTTAAACCATGTTTTGAAACTACATGTACAAGAAGCTTACCTTTATGTACTAAGAAGACACATTTCTTGGGGTTAAGAGACCCCAAATTGTCTACATATTTCAAACACTTATTTGAGATGAATCATGTGTTCCTTTGAATTCTTTGAAAATACAGTAATATCATCTAAGTAAACAAAAACAAACATTTTTATTAGACCTTGGAATTACATATATGTGGCTCTCTAAAAGGTTGGAAAAATCCCCACACATTGTAGTGAATGTTGTCTTAAACTATTCCTCCTCAACAAGAATCTAGTTTTATCCACTATACACATCTCATAATGAGAACCTCTCTGAACTAGCTACTAGTTGAAATATTTTATCCATGGATGGCAATGGTTAATGATATTTGAGAGAAACTTGTTCAAATCATATAAATATACACAAAGTTTGATTTCTCAATTTTTATTCTGTTGACGCAGTGGATTACACTCAGGGCAGGAGGTCGAGTTCCTACCTTTCCACATGCAACAATGGAAACTCCCCTCTCGCCTATGGGATCGGTGAAGCTGGAGGGGAGAGTCTCTAGATAAGGGCTAGCACCCTCTGATGTATCTTTTAGGCCCTATTTTCTCCTACTGCTAATAAATAAAATGAAAAAAAGGGGGGGGGGATGAAAAGGGAGAGAAATGCTAAAAAAATAGAACCTAAGCCTAAAAATGAAAAGGTGATACACCAAAAAAGGTTGACCCACCCAACTCAAATATAAACTTTTCACCAAAAAGAAGACCCCATACACTTCATCTAAAGTTAGAAGCTCTTCTGCAATAGTCAGTTAGGGGTTTGTGGAAGTACAGGGAGGAAGGAACTAGCAAAGGTGTTCTAGGACACACTTTGATAGCCTATTCATAGGCACCTATATTCTTTCTGTAGACACTTCTGGTAGACCTACAAAAAGGAGAATTCACAATGCACTGGACATGTTGTAATCGATCTATGAAAAACATGAAAGACAATGACTTAACACAAAAGAATAAAATAGACATATACTTTAAAGTGCAAGTCCAGATGGAGGTAAAAATCCTAAGTCCTGATTCAAGGTAAAATTTGGCAGCTCTGCCTTACAAGCCTGAGAGATTTTTAGGTAGAGTTTTGCCTTAATGCTAAGAGAGTGGATCCTTCTCAAATGAGAATTTTTACAATATATAGAAATAGGAAGAGAAATTGGTGTTTCCTGGGAAAGATTTTGGTGCTCTTTTTTCAAGTGGCCCATGTGCGTTTTGAACCTTGGGAAGAGGAAGCTGTCTAATTTTCAGCTCATGCTTTGACTTTGGCATTCCATATTAATGTAAAAACATAGCCATGCCTCTTTTCTACAAATAGACTAAATTTTGTCCACTCATAAATGCCAACCAGAAGAAAAATAGGCTGCACTATTTGGTGACCATCTGGCAATAACTCACCTCCTCTTTGTCTCTTTATGCACCTTGTCTTATCCTGGTTTGTCTCCTTCTACTCTTTCAGCCCTTGGGGGTGATCCTCTAGTGGTTCACTGTGTTCCTTAGGCTCTTTTCATGGTTGGTGCTTAGGCAATTCAAAAGCAAATGGCTATTTCACTGTCTTAAAATTGATGTTTGTGCAGCCGTCACCTTGAAATTGAATACCCAATGGCTAGTCTATCTCCTTAGAATTGACAATTTTCAGGAAGTCACCATCCTTGGAAAATTTTGTCTGGTATTTTTTGTGGGTTTTTTCCTTGTGGACTATTTTCCTACAGATAATTTTCCCATAGACAAAAGTTCATGAGAATTGTCTCAGTCCTTGTCCTTTTGTTTTAGGTTTCTTGGCTTTTCTTTGTGCTGGCGGCCTTCCTCCAAATTCCTTCAGAATTTTTTTCCAAAGGACTTCCTTCAAACAAAAAGTTTGAAGGAATTCAAATACTTAAGTCCTTTTCACACCCTTGTAAAACCTTCAGCTGCCTTTGAAATGCCCCTACCCTCTGCAAGGGCTTTTGGACCTAGAACTGCCCTCCACAAGGGCACCTGCCCTTCAGCTTTGGGGTACCCCCTTGAACTAAGCCATTGAACCAAAAATGATTCAATGGTTTAACGATTCAACACTGTTTGTTGAGCCTTTGAACCTTCCACAATGAACCAAGTGATTGAACCAAATGTTGAACCTACCGATTGAACTAGGTGTTGAACTAGTTCAATGTTTCAACACTACGTGTTGAGCCTTTAAACTGAGCATCGAAGCAAGATCGTTGAACCTATTCAATAGTTCAATACTATTCACCGAGACTTTGAACCAAACATGTTGAACTGTCTGATGAACCAAATGATGAACCCACTAATTGAACCAAGGTGATGAACCTGCCAATAAACCAAAGGCATTGAAACAAGCCAATGAACTTGTTGATGAACTGATTGATTGAACTAAGCCATTTAAACCAAGGTGATTGAACCAAATGATGAACCAAAGGCATTGAACCAGTTTAATGGTTCAAAGGTGCTAACTCTTAGAAAAATTATGTCATTGAACCACTCTTCCAACCTTAAGGAAAAGTGTCTTCTAAACTATTTTAGCCCTCTTTCCTTATGAATTTCTTTAGACAAGAGTCTGAATAATCTTTGTAAAACCTTGCACTCTTTGAACTGGTTCTTCATCTATCAAAAGATTACACCTGCACAGTCTATAGAAAAAACTCATTGCTGATTCCATAGAAAATCAAACCCTTCTGAGTCCATAGAAAACCAAAACCTACTGAGTCTATTGAAACCTACAGAGTTTGTAGATTTAGACTTGTAGAGTCCTTAGATTTAGACCTATAGAGTCTATAGACTCAGACCTGTAGAGTCCATAGAAATAGACATATATAGTCCATAGAAATTCTTGGACTTGTGAAAAATCAAAAAATGAATTATCTTAGAACAACAGGGGAAGAAGGGGACCAATTTTTGGCCTATTGGGAAAAAAATGGTCAACATATTCCTTAATGGAACAAATTTTTCTGCCCAAGTTGAATTCTTGATTGGGAAAATTATGGCTAATTTAATGAGCTTATGAAGCTCAATTCTCATCAAAGGTTTAAGTTTTGGATTGATGAGTCTTTGCCTTTGTCTAACCAATTTTTCTTAGCATCTATGTCAATGGTGTGTTGAACTCAACTTGGATTAAATCCCTTCAATTAATTATACTATCATGCAAAGACATCAGCAAATTCCCTACATAAATGTGACAACCCATCAAGTTGTTCTAAGAAAATGTAGTAAGAATTTATTTTAAATAACTAGACAATTATTTTTTAATTCCACATAATTAAGCAATATAATATCTATATTATATCCAAGAACAGTAATTCTTCAAATTCAAATACTACATACAACATTCATCTTATACATTTCCAAGGAAAATAATCATCATAGGACACAACTACAATTGGTTTGATAATATATAAATTGTTGTTCAATATACAAGTATATTATACAATTACATTCCTTTGACATATAACCTAATACTATAATGTACCTAGGGATATGATATACTAATATATATGAGTTGATAAATATGCCAACATGTGGCACAAATACACCTTAGTTAGTTATATGGGTCCAATATATTAGGATAATGTACTAACTTGAAGAATTAGTGCATTGGGTAATGGTCAACCTACATTGGGATTGGGAGGTTACCCATCCATTGTTAGTTAGATATAGGTCTATATAAAAGATATGATTATCATTGTAAGGAAAGAAATCAAGAATTGAGTATTCTATTGTAAGAGGATATTGGAGGTTGTCTCCTCAAAGAGACATTATGGAGTTATTCCTTCCTAAAGCAGTATTGTATGGCATTGCCCTACCCTAAGGGTCTTCTATTTCTACATATATTGAATATTTGGACATCTTGGTCCACCAATATCTGTTATGTTGTGTTGATCTACATTTTATTATGCATATTTTACAATTATTATAAATGTGGATCATACCAAGTGGTATTAGAGCTTTGATTTGGGCAATTTATGTGGAGTAAAACCCTAGTTTTATGGAATCATCAATATCTTTCAATTGGTTTCAAATTTATACACAATATTTTACTAGAGATGAATAATATTTTAAATAAGTTTTAGTAAAAAAAAATCAAGCCTTTATGATTAGTTTTGAGGGAGTTATTGATATTTTATCATGTGTATTTATTTTTTCATATATTACTAAATACAAAGAATGTTTTTGTTAAATTATTATTGATTCTATATCATAATACAAGAAAGCTACAAACAAAAGTTTAGAGTTTTTTGAGTTGGTTAAAGTGAGTTATTTTGATTTTATGGTTTTTCATATAATCAATTTATAGACCAAAATTTGTGTAATTTTTTCACAAAATTCTTAATGAAATTCCAATATCATAAAGGGAAGATAAATTCAAATTTTGGGATAGTTTTGATCAATTTTGAATGATTTATTGACATTTTAGGGTTTCACAAGCCCTAGTTTCTTTTGTGGATCATGAAGTTACAAGTATTTTTAGGGGAGGATGATAGTGATGATAGATAATGGTGGCTCATTTTTAAGTATAATAATACTCAAATATTTTTTTGTAAAACATTCTTATCTCTTTCTTTATCTAGGACTACACAACATTGGTTTAAATAGTTGAGTTTCACACAAAGGTATTCTTAATGGCAATAAATGGAATAGGTCTTCCTAGATCGATGGGATATAAAATAAAAAAGGATGAATAAGAGGAATAAAATAATGATGGTAATGAAGAAGATAATGGAGATGATGAAGAATATAAATCAATGGAAGAAAATAATGACAATGAGGAAGAACATGCAAGTGATGATGAAGAAAAAGAATCGGATGATAAGCATCCAAATAATTTAGCTCCAAAGAAATCTAAGTCAATTTTTAAATTTCATGGAGGCATTAAAAAATAAAATTGTGTGCATAAACTCTAATAATAAATATAACTTCATCAACATGAATGTGGCCAAACATCTACATGTTCAAGTAAATAATATCAAGGAGGTTCAATTAAATGGTAAGAATATTTCAGTGCTTAAAGATTTAAAGCTCATTATGGAAAAATATGTTTTGAATTCATATTTGTATGATTTGAATATGGATTATGTGGATATGGTTATTGGATATCCATGGTTAGGGACTATGGTAACAATCAATATTAATGTTCAGAAGAAGTTCATGAAGTTTTGGTATAGGAAAAAGAAGGTCACTTTACAGGATATCATAGTTGGAAAGGCACAAAGAAAAATCAAGATAGATCATGAAGATGAGATTAAATAAGGTGAAGAAGAGTATGTGAAATATTTAAATGAAGACATTGATGAAGAAAAAATACAATAAAATAAAAACACTTCATCTACTCGAGAGACAAAGGAACCACCAAAAAAAAGTGGAAAAGGTAGAAGAAAATGTTGATAAGGTCAAATTATCAAAAAAAAATGAGGTATAGAGACAACCACATCATCATGAGAGGAAAAAATCATGGAGTCATGTGAGGGAATGTCATAATACTAAGCACTTTAGCTATATAAGAAATCATATTTCTTATAACTATGGTTATGCATGGAATCCAAAGAATGACTACTACAATCAGGTATGGAAATAGCATAGTAAAGTGACCTATGGAAAATGGAATCAATGGGGAAATCACTATGATTATGTGTGTAATAATAACTACTATGGTCATGAATGGAATCAGAGTAACACAACAAAATATGGTATATGGAATCAAAGGAATAATAATTATTTATGGACACCAAGGTGATATAGTTATGATCATGAATGGAATTAGAGTAGCACATTGGAATTTGTAAATAAGGTTATAAATTTATCACCTAATAGGATCACATAGGGGTGGTTGGATGATCACACTTGGAGACAAGTGTGAAATGATTTGATTCACACTCATTATTTGGTTTCTTCTTATGTTTTGAGGATGAAACATGTCAAGGAGGGAAGGAATGATATGTACTTAGGGATATGATATATTAATGTATATGATTTGATGGAGATGATAACATGAGGCACACATCCACCTTAGTTATTTATATGGGTCCAAATTATTAGGATATTGGATTAACTTGTGGAATTAATGTATTGGGTAATGGTCGGCCTACATTGGGATTAGGAGGTTACCCATACATTGTTAGTTAAATAGAGGTATATATAAAGGAGATGATTATCATTTTATGGGAATAAAAAAACATTGAGTCTTCTATTATAAGAGGATATTTGAGGTTGTCCCCTCAAAGATACATTATGGAGTTATTCCTTCCTAAACGAGTATTATATGGTGTTGCCCTACCTTAAGGGTATTCTATTTCTACATATATTGAATATATGGACATCTTGGTACACCAATATCTATTATCTTATATTGATATATATTATATTATGCATATTTTATAACTATTATAAGTGTGTATCATACCAAATATAATAATTGATACCAAGCTCTCTAGAGATTGAGTCATGCCAACTCATGTATCACTGATAATCTCATGTGTTGTCTCTAAGTAATATTGTAGTGGGGAGGGAGAGCATCATCTAAGTGATTTACCACACAAACCATGAACCAATGATCCCTTATACAATCTACTATTAGGAAATGGCCCTCCCTTCATGGATAGCTGGATAAAATGGTGTGATAATCTAATAAAATGTGATAGTACCCCATGTGCTATAATATTTCAAAAAACATGCACTGTACCATAAATAAATCTATTCTAACATGATATCGCACAACATAAAGATTATACATATGAAATGACAATGTACATTAACATTACTTTAGCCAAATTTTTTAAATAATATACGATCATTTACATCATTCAATTTCATAACACACCACTTGATCAAATTATCTATTGATGATACTACCTAGGCTAGTATAACCCATCTCACTACCTATTAGCATCATCAATATAGATTTGAAAAAAAAAATATATCACATATAATACACTTGTAGGATTCATATAAATGTTCTCCAATATAAATAATAAAACCATCTTGAACACTTGTTTTATTTCATCAATACATAATAAATCTAGATGTACTATTAGTACAAAATTAACATTCTGACCATAATACATCTGCATGCAAGTCATACCTTCTAGGTACACTCTATATAATGATTAATTATGCATGCATGTCTAATAAATCTAATATTTAGTTAACCATATAAAATATCTATTTCTTCTTTATGAATAATAACATGCTTGCCACTACAACTCTCTTAAAATGAAATCTAATCAAATTAAATTTGCACATATTTTCTTTTACAGAAATACCTAGGCTTTAATTTGTAATTCAACTCGCTATTTTTAAAGAACAATAAAATTATATAACTAATCTAAATTTACTTTATTTACACTTAAAATATATTATTTCCTATTATTTCATGGGACCCACCCTGCTATGAAGTTTTAATTAAAAACTTAACATCCATAATTATTTTAGCAACATATAACTAAGTGAAAGACCACTATGGAAAAAGGGATGCAATACTAAGGGAAAATGCTAACATCAAAATATACATGAATTAAGACAAAATATAATTCAATAATATAATGTTTTCATATGGAGGTGAGCTACAACTTTTAAATGGATAAAACTCCTTGTTAAAAACCAACACAACCCCTTTAATTAATAACATAGGGTCAAATATTTTGACATAGATCAAGCACATTTTATGGTTAGATGTAGCTTCCAAGAGAATGAGTAGATGGGAAAAAAATTATAGCCTAAAAAATATAAAGCATTGATCTACCAATTACAATGCAGGATGGTGGAGTATTCTATGCCATGTTTAATGTGAAATGCCAATTTATAGAATTTAAAAATCAACTCAATCTCATTCAATATTCAAAGCTACCTTTACAAAATTCCAACACAATTCTCAATTATTACCATGTAGGCCATAATACATGAAACACATTCTATATCTACATAGGTTAATAAAATACTGACCAAACTAAAACACAACTACTTCAAAGGTGAAAATGTAGGGTCAAAATGACTAACTGAAGCCTCTTAAAACAAAACATTGGCATTAACTAAGGGATACAACCAAGGAAGAAATAAGATGCTTCCTTAAAACTCTAAATAGAAACTTTCTTAGAAAAATACATTGTTTGCTTATTATAGGTGCAAGTCTAAGGTATAATCATTGTTAATTATGGATGTATTATGCCTTATATAACTATGTTAAATTCTTCCATCAATACCTTGGCATCTCAAATGGGAGAAAAACATGCATTTAAGTGAAATGAAATATAAATAATTGTAAACACTGCCAATTATAAAAACAATGCAGTCACAAAATAATGTAAATGTAGTCATAAAACAATGTAAAATAGAGCCTTAGACACTTCTCATGCTAGGTAAAGGAAGAGAGGATGTGGTTAATATTAATAAAACTTAGGTTATACAACAAGGCATGGTTGAGATTCAACCACAACCCTCTAGCAATTCATAACACAGGCCTAGAATATTAGATGAAGACATAAAAGTAAGATACAACCAATCATATGGTTTGATGCTACTATAAAGAGTAATATGCAGAAGGAGAGACAATTATAACCATATAAAATATATGAAGAAAACATTGTATAATATAATGGGCATTGAATTTAAATACACAAGATTAATTTAATATTCATTTTTCAACAAAACATAGGTTTCAAACAATATAACATACTAAAGAAAATAATAAAATCCTACCTAGGTAAATTCTCTTCTCCTTATTGCTCTTTCTCTCTTCTATTTCATAGTTTCTCTATTATTTCTTAGTCTATCCCTTCTCTCTATGTATTCATCTGTGTTTAATTTACCCAATTACCCCTTTATTTATAAAACAGCTCTCACCTAATTTCCACACTACCCCCTTTACATGTAAACTATTTCTAATTTTATCTTTATTATTTTTAAAATATATTTTTATAGATTACTATGTCATCTTTATTTACTGAATTTCCACTTAAGTTCTTTCAATAATAACTTATATCTTTATTTTATAATTTCAAGTAATTCTTGCATGCTATTCAAAATCACATTCAACTCACGTTCTATTTTTATTAACCTCAATTAATTTGTTTTCTTTCTGTGGAGCTTATCAACTATAGTCATATAAAATGTCTAAACTGGTATCTTGAGTGTGGATTGTGAAACCCAATCCATAAGACCCTCTTGCATGTCCTCATGACCCTCCCAAACACCTTTTTCCTTATAACCAGTCATCCGTAGAGTTCTATGATTTGATTCTAGCTCAACCAGGCTACATTTCCCATGCTAATTCTATCTACCAAGTCCCAATCCTATAGGATAGGAGTTCTAGGGTTGGACTATATCACCAAAACCTAGGGTGTCTCATTTTTGGTGCTCCTATCCAATCATATTTCGAGCCTAAATGATCATTTCCTTTTGATTCCTATTCTTCATTATTTTGGCCTAATATGAATACATTTAAACTATGACCAATAGATCTCTATAAAATCCAATTCAATATTCATTTAGAAGAGGTTGAAAAATATTACAAAGCAAACAAGAATACAAGTAAAACCACCAAGGCAAATTTCCCTATTCTTTGCATACAACCATCTAGTACAACTATAAACATATTCAAACCCTCATACCAATTTTTAGCCACCTAAAAGAAATCTAAATTTAGCATTTTTTCATCTGTATAACACTATTTCATAAAACACATCAAGTGGGATAACTATATATGTCTTGATCGCTCTTCAGGGTATTGGTATGTAGGTAGTGTGATCACACAAGGATGTGGATGCACATTCAGTGCATCTTATACACACTAACCCCCCCCCTCATTCTCAAGTTTTATAAAAAATAATGGAGGTCTAAGGTTTAAATATTAAATCAACTTTACAAAGATCTTTGTTGACATTCAAGATATAAGATTTCATAGGCATGCTCACATAGGGTCAATGGATGAAACCTTGAAAACTCAGATCTCTATGACTAGTTTGGACAATAGTGGTAGGACCTGGATTATAGAATCAAACCCCAAAGTGTCCTATTATTGGTGTTCCTATCCTTTCACCAAAAAAAATCTAGATCCAAGTTCAGAACACTATCCTAATCTTGGAAAACCAATTTTAGCATCTGTCTTAGTCATCTTAGTCCAGTTTTAAGCTAAGTTACATTTATCCTCTTTCATTACTATTTTTAGAAAGCTACAAAAGTCAAATAAATTATAAAATTAGTACTATAATTATTGCAATATTATTTATTGATTTATTATTCCAGACACTTAACTAAATTAAGAGTAAAACTTTGATATTCCCAAAATAGTTAAATCATTTGGTGAACCTGACTTACTTCATTTGCACACAAAAACCCTAAGGTAAATTCCTTGCTAATTTTCCAATACTTTTTTGATTTTTTCTCAATATTTAAATAAAAAATTCACATTTAAATTTTTAAATTTACCTTAGTAATTTTTTTTTAAAAATCTCTCAAACCTGAGTTGCCTATACTATGTCCTAATATTTTTCCAATATTTTTCTATTTTTTATTAAATTTTTAAATCATAATTTTAATTACCTTAGTAATTTTTAAAATAATTTCCTTCAAACCCTAGTTGTCTATACTAAGTCCTGGTATTTTTACAATGTTTTTCTAATTTTTCTTGAATATTTAAGTTAGAATTTTACATTTAATTTTTAAATTTACCTTAGTAATTTTAAAAATAATTTCCTTCAAACCCTAGTTGCCTATACTAGATCCTGGTATTTTTCCAATATTTTTTTGATTTTTATTGCATATTTAAATCATAATTTCCTATTTAATTTTTAAAATTTACCATAGTAATTTTGAAAATCATTTTCTTTCAAACCGTAGTTGTATATACTAGGTCTCATGCTTTTGAGGTATCACTTTACATCCAAATCAAATTTCACATAAAAATAAAAAGTTGATTCCACTCATTTCATAACATTTATTGTAAATAATGAGTCCATACTTCATCCTATCTATATATGAATGATGAATTTTAATATATGTTAATGCAAAGCTTCATTCTTTCCCTTTCATGCTTACTTCCTATAGTAAGGTATGATATTACAAAATTTATTGCTAAAAATGTACAAGATTTCAATATTTATTTTGCATATTCTATGTTTCTCATGCAAAATAATTTCCAACTCTATTTTTCTAAACATGTTATAAATGTTATGTTACAAGTCAAAGTTTTTTATGCATTAGGGCAAAATTATATGCCCTCTATCCCTTGTTTGTTATCTCTCATGTGGAATATTCTTTATAATCATATTGCTATACAACTTATAACTCTAATGACTTATTTAACATGTTATCTCTATTATGTGTAATTCAATCAAGCATAAAATACTTACATACTTAGAGGATCCATTTCATAAGATAAAAACCACCTGTCAAGTTTCAATGTCATATCTTATGCACATGAAACAATTTATTTCTCTTCCTCTCCCCCAAGAGGATGATAGCTACTTTCCCTCTAACTAGGTCCATTTTATCACCCCTCCAAAAGGTGAGGCAACTTATACTATTGTTCCTAATGCATACATTCGTTATATAACTTTTTCAAATCCTCTTCAACATATGTGCTTACATGTTCAATCAGAAGAAACTAGGGTTTGCACTTATGAGACTCTAAGGGATCAAATCCTTAGTTTGAGCAAGTTAATTTTAGATTTACAAATTCATAATTAGCTATTACAATAAAAAATCACAATATTATAAAATTAGATTATACAAAAGCCTCAATACCACCCTAGTACCAATCATGTATATGCACCTTCACCTAGTCAATTGGTTGAAAGCAATGCTACATATCAAAACAAAAAATCACAACAAATTAACTCTAAAACTAGTGATTCAAAAATCATTCAAAGATCAAATAAGAGTTCAAGTGAGGTACTAAGGGAAATTATTAAATCTAAGTTGATCAAACTACATCTTCTACATCTAGTGAGAAGATCTAGATATTATTATGCATATCATATAATGCATGGGCATCACATAGATTCATGTTTGGCATTGAAAAAATATATAAAATTGATAATTGCTAATAAGGACCCTATATAAGGTAAATCAGTCAAGCAATCCATAGTGACATAGGAACACATACATAAAGGGTCAAATTTAGAACTAGTACAATAGTGGTTACCAAAGCATACCTTAGAATAATAAAAGGATCAAACAAAAAAATTAGAGTAAGAAACAATACCAAAATTACATGTAAAGCATGAAAAAGATGCAAATCTACCTCTCAAAAATGAGACTCAACTTTCAATGTAGTATGGGTTTAGTCAAAAATATCTACAACCATTTGATTATCAAAGTCAAGGATGGGAAAGCATGCTCAAGGCATCACTACTCCTATTTTAACAGTTGATAATGTTTGTCACCAAGGTTTGGGATTTATTAAAAATCCTAAGCAAAATCATTCATAGACACCATTTATCAAATGAAAAGATACATATACAACAAAAGTCAACACTAACATTCCATTGGTTCAAAATTAAGATGATAATGATGAGTGGAATAATACAAGTTATTATTATTTCCAAGATACGAATAATGAATCCAAATATTTAGAGTCATATTCACATCCATTCCCTCATGCTTCATAATCACGCGTGATTCCTTTGTTTGATACATGACACCATGATAGGGAATCTCTCATGAGACTCATCAGTTAGTATCATTTCTTCTCAATATTTCTTGTACATATCTTCCCTTTGCTTACTTGTACATATTTTCTTATCCTTCTTGTACATTCTTTCCTTATGATTTATTGTAATAGCTTATATAAAAATATAAAAACATTTGAATATCTCAAAATACCAAAAATAATACAAAATTTCAAAATATAAAAACATTCAAATAATCAAAAACATTTCAATTGTATGCCTTATCCATGATTTACATTTCTACTACCATTCTAGACTTATATTTTTGTATTCTATGCTACTATTTATTGATTTATCTACATTACCATGCTTCACTTGATCTTCTTTTAGTGTGTGTAGTGACAACTAGATCCTTGATTGCTTCACTCTAACCATTAAGGGGACATCCTACTTCTACATTCAAGACATACATCAATATATCTACCCACTAGGGGCATATTCTACATGAATACACCATCTAGGCTATGTCATTCCTACACCACACACTCTAGTTATCATGATGATGTACATTACTTACTAGCTTACATAAATTACTATATCGACACTCACTAGTAAATAACACTTATATATTTCTTAGCATCTACCTAGTCTTGTTCTCCATGTCTCACATACTTTCACTTATTACTTTGATTAGTTAAGATGTGATTGTATTTCTAGCATTTATGTGCTTTCCTTTCTTGCTTTGCATAGATAGATGTGATTGCATTTCTCAATTCCTATTATGTCTCTTATGTGTGCCTTAAGACATTTTTCAATGAACTTTTATTCTACTCTTATGTTTGCCTTAGGACATTTGTTAATGTCATTTACTTATACTCTTCTATGTGATTGTGGCCCCCATGACAACCTTGCTTGTTTTTAGTTGTATGTGTATGTGGCATTTGAACATGCCTTGTATGTCTACTTTCTAGTTTAAGTGACATGTACCCATTTCCCTTATTTTCTTAGCCCCTTATCCACTCTTATATGATTATTTCTTCTTTCCTTGTGTGTTTGTTACTTGTTTTCTTCTCACTATTTACAATGCCATGATCCACATCATGTATTTTCTTGCCACCTCAGATGCCATGATGGACATCATGCTCCATCCCTCCTTAAAAAATAACAACTAATAACTAACATCTATAGTTCTAGTTCACTATATTGCACATGTTATTACATTGTTGCATCTATCTACGCATACCCTTATTGATCTAACAATATCTAATGCAAACTATGTTATATCTTGAGATATATTTTTGATTCTCATTACTATATAATGTATTTTTTTATCACAAAACACTTGCAAGGCTCTTCTTTCTAAGGGTAGTCACTACAGGTTCTTCATTCTTACCCTCAATAGAGGGGGAAACAAATAGAGGTTTTGTCATAGAGATCAAAGCTCTTACTGGTCAACAAATCAAATTTTAGAACACTCACAATAGCAATTAAAGGTCAAACCAGATACAAAAAACCAAAAAAATAGTGATGATTATAGAACATTCATAAAATTTATCAAAGGACAATAGTTCCAAACATGGACAATAGTACTAGATAATAGGGTGTCTTATTTTCAGCATTCTTGCCTAAATAGAAAAAAATACATTTTCTAAAAATAGGTAGAAAGGTAAGCTCAGCTACAGTTTTTTCACATATAGATCAATTTAGATTTAGTACTTTTAGTAAAATTTTTTTAGAGAATCCATATATAGGGGGCATCATGTATGACATGATGGCTCTCACTTATAGTTTTAGATTGGGTAGTTGGTATAACTTCTAGATCAAAATCCATGTTATAGACACCAGTAATTGGGGGTAATGTACATGGCACATTTGACTTCTTTTCTTACTAATTTTAGTATATTACCTAGGTATTCTCAGTAGTTGCATGCCTTATTCCATCTATAGGTGGTTAGTATCATTTTAGAGTGGCTTTCATATAATCTTAACCTCCACATTCCTGAGTGGCTTCCACATAATCCTAGTTTCTAGTTTTGAAGTGGCTTTCATACAAGCCTAATCTCTTCCTTCCAGAATGGCCAAGATTGGCCTAGTTTATAGTACACATTTGCCTATCCATGTCACATTATTATATTACAAAGCATTCATAGGATTCAAGATCCATCTCATATGACACACATTCATAATGATATCAGTTCATAGCTTCTCTTGGTAGGTAATGATGGAGCCAAAAGAATAACTACCCTTTGTATTATTTATCCACCTACTTAAAAAGATTGGACACATAATCCAAACATAGATTAACACAAACATGATTAAATAGCTTCACTTAGTAGGCAATGATGGATCCAAAGGACTAGACTTTCCATTCTTGAGCCACTCTTGGGTAATTGAGAAATCAACTCTATTCATGATATTACTTTTGGTACAACACATATCCAACATCATCCAACATCACTTAGTATCATAATAGGTTTTATATTGGTCCACATACTTGGTGAGGTGTATTCATTCCTTTTTTTTCTCTCTCTTACCTAGCTTTTGTATGTTTTTATTTTATATATAGCGTATCTAGTAAGAACTGATCTATTCTTTTGTTTTCTCTTGTATATTTACATTTCATAATGTGCTCTCTCTATGCACACTTAGCTTCACACAATTTCATGGGCTTCACCCTTGTAAGTAAGTTTAAGTACACTTTCTACTTTCCTTTATCTTAGTATTTCTCTTTATTACATCACTAGAATAAAAAGGGGGCAAATGTAGTCATATAAAATGTCCAAATTGGTAGCTTGAGTGTGGCTTATGACACCTAATACATAGGACCCTCTTGCATGCTCTCATGACCCTTCAAAACACCTTTTTACTTATAATTGGTCATCTATAGACTTATAAGACTTGATTCTAGCTTAACTAGGCTACATTTCTTGTGTTAATTCCATCCCCCTAGGTCTAGAGCCTATAGAATAGGACTGTTAGGGTTGGACTATAGCATCAGACCTTAGCATGTCCTATTTTTGGTACTCCTATCCAATCACATTTTGAGCCCAACCAATCACTTCTTTTTTATTCTTATTCTTCATTATGTTATCCTAGAATGAATACATTTAACCCATAACCAATACATCTCTATGAAAACCCATTCAAAGTTCATTTAGAAGAGGTTGGAAAATATTACAAAGCAAGTAAGAATATAAGCAAATCCATAAAGGTAAATTTTCCTATTCTCTACATACAGCCATCTAATACATCTACAAGCATATTCAAACCCTCGCAATTCTCTAACCACCTCAAGTACTCTCATTTTAACATTTTTTCATATGCATAACACTATTACATAAAACACATTGAGTGGGAGAACTACATATTTCTTGATCCCTCTTCAGAGTATTGGTATGTAGGCAATGTGCCCACATAAGGGGTGTGGATACATGTTCAGTGCATATTACACACACTAACCCCCACCCTTTATTCTAAAGTTTTATCAAGTAGAATGAAGGTCTAGGGTTTTGATATTAAATCACATCTACAAGGAGCTTCATCAACTTTTAGGATCTAAATTTTCATAAGTAAGCTCACACAGGGACAATAGATAAAAACTAGAAAACTCATATCTCTACGACTAGTTTGGATAATAGCGACAGGACATGGACTATAACACTAGACCTTTAAATGTCCTATTTTTGGTGCTCTTGTCCTTTCATCGAATGAAAGATAGATCCAGGTTCATAACACTGTCCTAGTCTTTCATATCCAATTTCAGCCTTTATCTCAACCATCTCATTCTAGTTTTAAGATAAGTTACATTTCTTCTCTTTCATTACTATTTCTAGAAAGCTATGAAAGTCAAATAAATTATACAAATTAGTAATGTAATTATTTAAATAAAATTTATTGATTTATTGTTATAGACCCTTAACTAATTTAGGAATAAAACTCTAATATTCCCAAAATAGTTAAATCATCAACTAACATGTTAAGGTTTAATAATAATAATAATAATAATAATAATAATAATAATAATAATAATAATTATAACCAGTTGCTAAACTTTCATGCATAATTCATATTTTAAGAAAATAATGTTCACTAGGATAATTATGCCATTAGTTGATTTTCATTTTCTAGATAATCATATTTAAGATAATAATACTTTAATTATAATTAATAATTATTTTCTATATTTATATTTAAAAACCAAGTTAATTAGGCTAAAGGAATTAAATACATACTAAACTAATTTACACACACACATCATCACAACTAATGTACATGAACATTTCAACATAAATGTCATTTAAATCTATTGTGGGTGTGTGTAGGGTCATTATCATTTTCCCATTGGTATTCCCCTGATTTCTTGATCTGTTTGATCTTCTTTGATAATGCTTTCCCTCATCAACTCTAAGGGTAGGACCTATCCTGCATCCACCTCACAACAATAGGTAGTGAGCCTAAGTCATCAAAAAATATTCATGATACACAACTAAACAATACATATGCTATAATGTACATAATATAACACACAAATATTACATCATGTACTCAAATTAATCAATGTTAATGTCTCATTATTGTATAAGTCATAAAGCTCAATATCAAAGCAATAGTAATCAAATACTAACCATACTAGTTAATAGATTAAATAGTTTATTTGTCTTAGGGTGAAATCAGGATGTAACATCCTCCCCCCTAAAACTATTGATCATACTAATGACACTTATTCAAAGAATAGTTTTAAATATCAAAAGAGTCTAAAAATAATTAAAAACATAGTATCAAGTATCTATCATGAAAAAAAATGTGGAAACAACTTGGAAATCTCATCATAGTATTCCTAAGTAGCACTATCCTCATAGTATTGATCCCATAAGACCTTGCATTGAGACACCTCTCTATTTTACAAATGAAGCTTACAAGTGTCAATTACTCTGATTGGCTCTACCATGACCACCCTAAGACCCAGAACCTACAAAGTATTCCAATCTAATACATGTGAAGGATTATCTATATACTTTTTAAGATTAAACACATGGAAAACATTATGTAATAGAGCTAAGGATGGTGGTAATTCAAGACTATAAGCAATATGATTGACTACTTCTAACACTTTGAAGGGTCCCACATATCTCAGTGATAGTTTCACTAATTTCCCAAACTTAATCAAGCTCTTTTGAAGCTTAACCCATAAGAACACTTCATCACCAATAGATAACTTCCTATCTATTCTATTGATATTGCCATAACTCTTTTTCCTATCATTGGCCTTATCCAATTTCTACTTAATTATCTTAACTTGCTCTTCCATTTTAGAAATCACCTATAGCTTGAAGACTACCATATCCTCTAATCTATCCCAACTAATTAGTATCCTACACCTCCTTTCATATAGCACCTCAGAAGGAGCCATATCCAATGCTAACTAATATGTGTTGTTTATGCAAACTCAACCAATGGAACGTAATCTTTTGATCCATATAATACATGAATATAAGATCCTCTAAAACTCTATTTACTCACTATGTCTTACCATCAATCTATGGATGATATGTGGTACTAAAATTTAACTGAGTATCCATAGCTGAGTTTAGAGTCACCCAAAACCTATAAGTCATCTTTGGATCTCTATCTTAAATGATCTTCTATAGAAATCCATGTAACCTATATAATTCCTTTACAAACTTATTCACAAGGGTGGGTGCATCATCTATCAAGTTGCCTTGTATGAAATGAACCACCTTGGTTAGTTTATCCACAACTAACAAGATCATATCATGCCTATTCCATGACATTGGTAAACCTTGGATAAATTCCATATTGATCAATTACCACTTCCACTCTAGTATATCATGTAGATATAGTAATCTAGTTGGGTGCACATATTAAAATTTAACTCATTAACATTCCAAACAACATGACACAAAATATACCACATATTTATTGATTTTGTTCCATAAATACAAAGGTTTAAGCTTTGCCATGAACTTTGTCACTCTTGGGTGTCCCAAATAAGGGGCATTGTGTGCTGAAGACTATTTAGATCACCTTGTCTTTGTAGAAGACCATCACTCTCAAAACTAAATCCTTTATATTGAGGATCTCAAGCATTATCTGATAATGATTTTTTGACCTACTCATAGCATTCATCTCTTGGTGAGAAATTAACCACTTATCTCTAGGGTAATCTTGATAGTAGTAGTTATATTTGTTATGTACCTTCTATAACTCAAAGTATCAGCTACTCTATTATCCTTACCTTTGATGTAGTTAGTGTCAAAGTCATAATCAAAAAGAAAATCTAGCCACCATATCTTATCAGCATTTAGATTTGGTTGGGTGAATATATACTTGATCCCCAAGTTATCAGTCCTGAGCTCAAATGGTTTTCCTAACAAATAATGCCACCAAAATTTTAAATCATGAATTATTACTACAAGTTCAAGATCATGAGAGGAATAATTAACCTCATGATTTTTTATCTTCCTTTACTCAAAATCTACTACTACCCCATCATCCATAATAACTCCACCTAAAACCTCTCTTGACACATTTATGATCACTAAAAATTAACCACTAGGATCAATAATTTCCAATACTGATGTTGACATAATCCTTCTTTTCAATTCTTAAAAATATATTTCATACTTCTCTAACTAGACAAACTTTTGATTCTTCCTTTGCAAGGAGGTGATTGGATTATCTATCATTGAAAAATTTAGAACAAACTTCCTGTAGTAGCCTACTAACCCCATTAAGCTCCTTACTTCATGCACATTTCTAGGTACTGGCCATTTCATAATGGACCTTATTTTAGATGGATCTATATAAATACCATCTCCAAAAATAATATGTCATGGATATTGTACTCTCTCTTAAAATAATGAACACTTAGACAATTTTCCATATAACTTGTGCTTTTGTAACCTTTATAGAACTAAATCCAGATGTTGTAATGTCCCCAAATTTCTGTTAAAATGGTTTAATTAATTTAATTAATTTAAGTTGTCCAAAAATTAAGATTTATTCAAAAGGATAACTTTAATTAATTAATTTAATTATTATGGAAATAAATAAAATAAAGTTGACTTCTTCTAGAAGTTTCTTGGGAGCCTTTAAAATAAGTGGAGGGCAAAGCATTTGGAACATCTTTTGTTGCTAAAATATTCTGAGTATTGTGAATCTTGAATCTGTGATTCAGCTAAAATCTCTGAGGACGCAAACCTTTAGCAGATTGGAGAAGAGCTGGATGAAAACCCAGCACTTTTCAGGGGTGGATTCGTGATGAAATTCAGGTTGTGCATATTGAGCAGAGCTGGAGCTTCAGAGGACATTCACTGCGTAGATCAAGGGTTTAGCATATGCAGAGGGTTCCAGGTATTTATTCATTGATTTGATTTAAGATTTATATATTTATATCTTCAGATCAGGTTGGGTATGGAATCCGTATAGATCAGTACCAGGCCATACCAGTGGATTCAGAAAAGGGAAGGGCACAGATCACAGTTGCAGGCCGCAGGGTATTACAGAGGCTGACATCGGCAACTAAGTGACTAGCATCGGTAGATAGACCGACATCGGCCGATCAGCAACTGACATCGACAGTCAGGCAGTCACAGGCAGAGTCACCAGCAGGTAGAGATTGCCACCAGATGACTGACAGTGGCAGTGTATCGACCGACGTCGGTAGAAGAACTAACGTTGGCGATTGTGTTCTCACACAGCGTCCAGATTTGTGCATACTTCCAGGTTCTTGCTTATTTGGGCTTCATTATACCCTCTATAATATAGCTGTGTACAGTAATTTTTTATTATTCACTTTTGAAGCAAATTTGGGCAATATATTTTTGTATCAGCATTCTCTAAAGACAAATAATCAGATTTATACCTTTGTCATGTAAGAACCTATATATTTTGTGTCTCCAAATTTAGTTTGGGATATTTCAGATGTTGTAGGTGTTCCCCTTAATTCTTAGAATATACAAGAATGTATTCCAAAAATACAAAGACAAGGTGATATAAATACCCTCTAAACACATTGTTCATGGGATTCATGAATGTTGTTGGGGCATTGGTCAACCCAAAAGGTAACATTGTGAACTCATAATTCCCATAGCAAGTCCTAAAGGTTGTTTTTAGAATATCCTCATCATAAATTTATAACTATTGATATACTTCTCTATGATATATATTTTAAAATACCATTATTCCACATATTTTATCAAAAATAACATATATACAAGGTATTGGATACCTATTTTTTATAGTTTTTTAATTCAACATTTTGTAATCGATGTAAAGTCAAAGAGTACCATCCTTCTTCACAAAAATAACTAGTGAACCCCATGGTGACACACAAAGACTAATCAACCCTTTTGGAAATAATTCCTAGAGTTGAGCCTTTAATTCAACCAATTCAGTGATTGTCATCCTATATAGCGCTTTAGATTGTGGTTAAAATCTAGGTATAATGTCGATAGTGAAATTGAACTCATGTTTAGGAGGTAAACCTAATAGTTATTCTAGAAAAACATCATGAATTTTTTTAAGAAATGGGTAATATTCAAGATATAGTTCCATAGGTTCCTCCATCTCATTTACCTTGATGATAAATGCTTAACACCCTTTTGCTTGAGCCCTCCTAAGTTGCATTGCATAAATCTACCTGAGCTTCAACTCTCTTTTCTCTCCCTCAATCTGTGTCTAATTTCCAAGGTCATCCAAACACTCTACTTTATTTAAATATTAGTAAACCTTGCCCTTGTGTTTAGAAAGCCAGTTGACTCCTAAGTTCATGTCATATGACCCTAGCAGTGTTACATATAAATCTACTACTATTGAAAATTTAGGTAACTCAATTACTGCCTCAACCAAACACTGATTAACCATGACTTTAGAGTCATTCCTATATTTCAAATTGTTGGAAATATTTTCAACGATGACAAAGGACTATAATTATTGGTGATAAAGGTACATTGCATTTAATGGTGTTTTTTATAATCATATCTTAGCTAATGTGTGTTAATATTTATTTAATATTAATGAACATATTTTTGGTTGCATATAAGTCAAAAGAGGGCCCATGGAGAAGTAAAAGAGTCATGGGGTAAAAGATGAAATAAGAATGGGATGAATTTTCTCATGAAGAGTCATCTTGAGGAATTCTAAGAGTCACCATGTGAAGACAAAAGAGGGTATGGTACATTTTTCCATGAAGAGACACTTTTAGGAATATGAAAAGTCACCAAGACAAAGACAAAAGAAGAAAGGATGCTTTTTGCTTATGAAGGGTCACCATATGACTTTTCAAATGCAAGGATTCAAAGGGTCATGCAAGTTTGGCACCATTTTCCTTAAATATTGAAGGGTCATAAAAGGAGAATTCCAAAGTTCATTTGGAAAGCTATAAATAAAGGCTTGATAATCAATTTTTTATATACAAAAGAGTGCATGGTTTGTATTTATTTTTGAAGAGAAAAAATAAGGATATATTGTAGAGTTATATCATTTGTTGAGTAAGCAACATTGAGAGATAATTATGTTTTATACACAAGAGGGGTTAGTGCTCTTATGGGTTGGTGCTCACAAATCTTTTCAAGGGGTTGGTGCTCCTATGGGTTGGTGCTCACAAATAGTTGTTATGTTGGTGCTCGGCAAAGGGGTTGGTGCTCTTGCAAGTTAGTGCTTGTAAAATTTATAATTTTGAGTTGGTGCTCATTCATATACTTGCAATTTTTCTCTATGGTTTTTCTCACTTTGGTTTTCTACGTAAAAATATGGTGTCTTTCTCCCTCTCTCTCTCTCTCTCTTATGTGGTACATATTATTGTTTCAGTTTTATTGCATATCTTGAATGTGTGGTTAAGTGGTTAAAGAAAAAGAATTTGATTAAGTAAAAAGATATTTAATATATTGATTCACCCCCCCTTCTCATTATATTTCATTCTTAACAATTAGTATCAGAGCAAGTTCCTTTAGAAAAAATTTTACAGCTTGAAGGCAGATTGGGAAAGCATGATGGCTTGATCACATGAAGGTTTTTCTAAAAATAAGGCACCTTTGTTTGATGTGACAAATTATGTTTTTTGAAGCATAAGGATGAAGACTTATTTGATGGCCCTTGGATTCAACATATGGAAAGCGATGGTGGAGGAATATGAAGAGCCACAAACACTTGTAACTACTCTAGTAGAAAAGAAGGCAAGTGAAAATAATGCTAAAACTTTAAATGTTATTTTATGTAGTTTATGTGAATCAAAATTTGTTAATTTTATGCAATGTAAATTTTCTCGTGAAACTTGGATAAAACTTGAGATTATTTACAAAGGTGATGGAAAGGTTTAACAATCCAAGCTTCAGACCTTCAGAAGACAGCTTGAGAGTTTCAAGATAGAAGAGGAAGAAAATATAACAAGTTATCTTTTATGGGTTGATCAAATAGTTAATCAGATTCAAGATCTTGGAGAAAAGTTAGAAGAATCAATTGTGGTTCAAATTTTTTTGATATCTCTACCATTGAGATATGATGCAAAATTTTTGGTAATTAAAGAGATGAAGAATTTATCCAAGCTAAAGATGGATGAGCTACATGGTATTCTTATGACATATGAGATGTAGACAAAACAAGAGAAACCCTTAAATAGGAAGCTACTTTCAAGACATTAAAGAAAGATAAGGCTAAGATTCAAGAATCAAGTAATAGTTCTAGTGATGATGAAGATGACAATAGAGCTCTATTCATTCACAAGTTGAAAAGGGCATAGGTAAATATCAAGGAAAATTACCTCTCAAATGTTTTAATTGTGGAAAGATTAGACATTTTGTAGCTAAGTGCCCAGATAAGGGCAATGGTGATAATGAAGAAGGAAAGTATACATACAAGAATAATTTCAAATGAAAATTCAAGAATGGATTTGAGAAGAAGAGTTTTTATTCTAATTATCATAGCTCAGTCAAAGATAGTGGAGTCAGTGATTCAGAAGAAAAAGAGATTATATTGATGGCCATACATAAAGATGCCTCTACAAATAAAATTATAGCTGATCAAGAAGAAGAATAGGATGAATCCAAAGTGAATCTAGAAGGATAACTCATTTGTGCCTTAGAAGAGTTAAAAGCTCTTGAAAAGAATAATCAAATATTAAAGCTCTAGATCAATAAAAATGAAAAAGAGTCAAAGGAAATAAGTGAAGATCTACAAGCACACTTTGAAGAAGCCAAGAAGAATGAAGAAGATCTAACAGCATAGTTGAAAATAGTAAGTAAATAATGTGAAAGGTATGTTATTGAAATTTCTTCTTTAAAAGAAGATCCTGAGAAAACAAATAAAGCAATCAATGATAGAGCATACAATGATTCAAAACTTAAGAATAACACTAATATTTTGAATAAGATGTTAGAAAATTAAATAGAAATGTCAGATAAGATATGTATTGGATTTGAAAAAGATAAAGGGGAGTCCACTAATTTCACAAACAAGGAAAAAAGAAAGAGCTATGCTAAAGCTCTTACAAAATAAGAAATAAAAATGGAAGAAGTTAAGAATACAGAGGACATCTCAAACAAAGAATGCTAGAGGGAACAAATCTACAAAAGGTAATCATGTCAGAGATACACAAATAGGTCCTATTTTTATGTTTACTATTTTTATTGTAATGGATATGGTCATAAGAAAATAAAATGTCAAACAAGGGCTAAAAATTTTAGAAATAAGGAGAAGTAAATTCATGTAGCATCAAGTAGAAGCCACAACTCTTTTGATCCTCTATCAGGATTTAATGAAGAGGCCATAATATGTTACAAGTGAAACAACTTTGGACACATAGCTTGGTACTGTAGAAGTGTGTTCAAGTAAGTCAAGAAGGATTAGATTTTCAAGGCTCCATTCATCAATAAGAAAGTTCAGACAGGTTCATGATAGAAGAAATAACCTAAAAAATCTATGTTGGTGCTAAAATCTTTTCATGAAAGAAATGAAGAAAAGCCATGGTTCATTGGCAATGGATGTTTGAGGCACATGACAAGAGACAAAATCAAGTTCATAAACTTGAAGAAGATAAATGCTAGCATAGTGAAATTTAGAGATAATACTTTTTATAGAATTATCAAAAAAGGTACACTAAGTTTGGATAATGGTAAAAATAAAACTACAAATGTTTTCTATGTAGAAGGTATTACGCATAATATTTTGAGTGTAAGTAAAATGTATGATCAGGGGAACACACTAAAGTTTTATGTAACAGGTTATGAAATTAGGAGAAAAGATTCAAATGTGTTGGTTTTAGATGCTCAGAGAATAAGGAATAATTTGTATATGCTATTAGACATTAGAGGTAAAAGATGTTACTTGATTCAGATTGAAGAAAGTGGGATATGGCACAAGAGAATGGGACACATAAATTTTGAAAATATTGTCAATATCATCAAGAAGAAATTAGTCAAAAATCTTCTAAAGATTACAAATCCATCTAACACCCTTTGTGAACCTTGTCAGCATGGGAAGTAGGCTAGAAGGTGGTTCAAAACAAAAGAGTACGTCACCACTCAAATGCTAGAGCTTATTCACATTGATCTATGTCAACCTATGAGAACTAAAATTACTCAAGGTGAGAAATATTTCATGTTGCTTATTGATTATTTTTCACGTATGACTTGGGTAATGTTTTTAAAGAAAAAATCAAAAGCTTTCAAACATTTCAAAGCATTCAAAGCATTAGTTAAGAGTGAAACTAGTTTGAAGATTAAGTGTCTAAGATCAGATCGAGGAGGAGAATTCATGTCAAATCAATTTATTGATTTTTATGAATACCATGGAATAAAGAGACATTATTTAATAGCTAGAACTCCATAGTAAAATGGATTAGTTGAATGGAAAAATAGAATAGTTCAAGAGATGGCAAGGATAATGCTAAATGAATCCAAGATAATAAATAAATATTAGAGAGAGGCAGTTGCTACAATAGTGCATAGTTAGAATAGAGAATTATTGAGAGTAAATAGTGACAAGACTCGTTATGAGCTATGGAAAGACAAACCAATAATAATTAATTATTTCAGATTTCTTGGTAGCAGATGCTTCATAAAGAGAATTGATAAAAAAATTAGAAAGTTTGAATTTAGAGTAGATGAAGGTATATTTCTTGGTTATTCTTGCAAAAGTAAGGCTTATAAATGTTATAACAAAAGAACCAAGAAAATTGTTAAAAGTGCAAGTGTTGGGATAAAATAAGATGGAACACAAAAAATCAGTGATCCAGTAGACATTCTTGAAATCATTGAAGAGGAAGATTTTGAAGAATTAGATGAAGATGAAAAGAAGGAGAAAAAGGACACCAAAACTCCATCCAAATATGTTCATATAAATCATAATGAAAGTGACATCATCGAGGACATAAATGAAGGAATTCACACTATAAGAATGATGGTAAGTGAATCTGAACAAGTTAATTTCTCTTTGTTATCCAAAATTTAGCCTAAAACCTTTTCAGAAGCTAGACATGATAAGAATTGGGTTAAGGCTATGGATGAAGAATTAAATCATATAGAAAAGAATGATACTTGGGAATTAGTGCCTAGATCAAAATATCACAATGTGATAGGAACAAAATGGGTTTATAGAAATAAGTTAAATGAAAATGGAGAAGTAACTAGGAATAAAGCAATATTAGTATGTAAAGGATATGATGATATTGAGGGAATGGATTTTGAAGAAACTTTTACACTAGTGGCAAGGATAGAGGCTATTAGAATGTTTCTTGCATATGTAGTGTTTAAAATTTTCAAAGTGTTTTAGATGGATGTCAAATCTGCCTTCCTATATGGGAATCTAGAAGAAGAAGTCTCCATTACGAAACTTGAGGGATTTATTTTCTCAAATATTAGTAGCCATATATGCAAATTGAAAAAAACACTGTATGGATTGAAACAAGCTCCTAGAACTTGGTATGCAAGACTTGATAAGTACCTATAGGATTATGGTTTCAAGAGAGGATTTGATGATAGTAATCTCTACATCAAAATAGAAGGTAAGCATAAATTGATTTTTGTGGTATATGTTGATGACATCAATTTTGGAGGAAATATTGAAAAGATGACAAGAATTTTATGATAATATGCAAAAAGAATTTGAGATGTCTATGCTTGGAGAATTGTCATTTTTCTTAGGATTGCAAATATTTCAGTCAGATAAAGGAATTTTCATATCTCAAAGTAAATATGCCAAGGAAGTGTTCAATAAATTTGGTTTTGAGGATTGTGCACTAGTTGGCACACTAATATGCATAGGAAATAATGTGAGCAAGGATGAAGATTCACCTATTACAAGTCAATCTTTGTATAGATCTATGATTAGTAGTCTTTTATATTTGAAAACATTGAGGCCAAACATCATGCATGCAGTAGGTATGGTGTCAAGATATCAATCATCTCCAAAAGATAGTCATGTTCAGTTGGTGAAGAGAATATTTAGATATATCAAGGGGACATTATATTATGGATTATGGTATCCCATAGGTAGATATTTCACTTTAGTTGCTTATATAGATTCAGATTGGGTAGGGTGCTTGGATGACAAAAAGAGTAAAACTGGAGGAGATTTATTCCTTAGTTATATCTTAATATCATGGCTAAGTAATAATTAGAATTCAATATCACTTTCTACAGCTAAAGCAAAATATATTATAGCAGTATTATGTTGTATGCAAGTGCTTTGGATGAAGCAAACTTTGGAAGATAGAAAGGTAAAATATGATGAACCTATTTCTATTTTTGTGACAACATAAGTGTTACTAATATTTCAAACAATCCAGTGATGCATTCAAGAACAAAACATATTCCCATTAGATATCACTTCTTGAGAGAGCAAGTTGTAGATCAATAGGTTAAGATGGATTATATCAGTACTATAGATCCATTCTAGATATTTTTATAAAGGCACTACCAAAAGACACATTTGAGTATCTACGGGAGAAGTTGGGAGTATTTTATTTTACTTCCTTCCATTAAGGTTTAACATCAATTGAGGGGGAGCTAAGTGTTAGCTCTAGGTAGGCACTTTGCCATTGATGTCAAAGGGGGAGAATAATAGCTACTTGTATATGTATAGCTACAAAAACAAGTACAAGGAATAAGTATAGGTTGATATAGTAAGGGGGAGTTATTGTATGTTTTTTAGATGGCAATATGTGCAAGTTTTAGTATGTCATAGTTTTAGTTTGATGTTGTCATCAATGACAAAGGGGGAGATTTATGGAAATATTGTCATTAATGTCAAATGACTAGCATTATTGGTGATAAAGGCCCCATTGCATTTAATGATGTTTTTAATATTCATATCTTGGATAATGTGTGTTAATATTTATTTAATATTAATGAATATATTTTTGGTTTCATATAAGTCAAAAGAGGGCCCATGGAGAAGTCAAAGAGTCATGGGGTAAAAGATGAAAGAAGAATGGGATGAATTTTATCATGAAGAGTCATCTTGAGGAATTCTAAGAGTCACCATGTGAAGATAAATGAGGGTATGGCACATTTTTTTATGAAGGGACACTTTGAGGAATATGAAAAGTCAATAAGATAAAGACAAAAGAAGGAAAGATGTTTTTTGCTTATGAAGGGTCACCATATGACTTTCCAAATTCAAGGATACAAAGAGTCATGGAATTTTGGTGCCATTTTCCTTGAGGATTGAAGGGTCACAAAGGGTGAATGCCAAAGGTCATTTGGAAAGCTATAAATAAAGGTTTGAGAATATATTTGCTTATTCAAAAGAGTGCATGGTTTGTATTTGTTTTCAAAGAGAGAAAAGCAAGAGATATTATAGAGTTCTATCATTTGTTGAGTAAGCAACATTGAGATATAGTTGTGTTTTATACACAAGAGGGGTTGGTGCTCACAAATATTTTTTGTGTTGGTGCTCGGCAAAGAGGTTGGTGCTCCTGCAAGTTGGTGCTCATTCATATACTTGAGATTGTTTTCCATGGTTTTTTCCACTTTTGGTTTCCACGTAAAAATATGGTCTCTCTCTCTCTCTCTCTCTCTCTCTCTCTCTCTCTCTCTCTCTCTCTCTTGTGTGGTGCATATTATTGTTTTAGTTTTATTTCATATCTTGAATGTGTGGTTAAGTGCTTAAAGAAAATGAATTTGATTAAGTAAAAAGATATATAATATATTGAATAACCCCCCCTCTCAATATATTTTGTGATTAACACAAAGACCATGCATTTACCATATATCCATCTCTTCAAGGAAATTTTCTAAGCATTCTAAGAGATATAAATCATTTAGTATCCCATGTATCTATTGAAATAGAAATTGGATGTCCAGATAAAATACCTAACAATTCTACGGGTGTTACTTGAAATTTTACTTATTGACTATCAATTGATTTGTGAATATACTACTATAAATTATCGTGTTGAGGATATGGTCCTTTTGTTCTTAGTCTTAGGACATTCATGAGCATAATAATTTCCTCCACAATTGAAACAACTAATTAGTGGTCCTTCCTTATTAGATTTATTTTTTCCCTAGAAGTTTCCCTTAGATTCATTACTTGATTTCTTGTTATTGAAACCCTTGTTAAATTTGGCATTTTGGTTATTTTGTTGGCCTTTAAAGTTTCATTTCTTCTACTTCTAGTTATTATTGAGCATTGACCTAAGTTTCCAAACTTTTTCATGTTATTTTCATTAACTTGATCAAGAGACTTCAGCTTATGTTCATATTTTACTACCTTCTCAAAAACTTAGTTTATGATGGGAGGTCCATGTACATCTACTCCACCACCTATCTAGGTTTTAAGTCCCTTGATAAAATTCTTGATTATAAATCTCTCATATACTTAGTGTTATGGTATGTACTTTATAATTTTGTTGAACTACTCCCAGTACTCATTTATTGACAACTCTCATTGCCTCAGAGTCTTGAAATCTATGAGCTTATGATCGAAGTATAGTTTTGGTAGCCATCATGATCTAAACAACATCACAAAATACTCCTAGGTAGTAGTAGTGGAGCTAAGGTTCATTTCCATATTTGTATTGGCCCATCAAGTAGCTACCTCACTAGCCAACTGGTAAGATCCCCAAGTTTCTTTGGTGATTTTTGAGTAATTTTGAATCTCAAAATACTTTTCCATCTCCATCAAATAGGCCTTAGTGCCATGAAATTTGCACTAAGAAAATGTAGAATTTTTTTAAATAAATAAAAAATTAATTTAAAAATATTTCCACATAATTAAGTAATACAATATCTATATCATATCTAAGAACAACAATTCTTCAAATTCAAATAATGCATACAACATTCATCTTATATATTTCCAAGTAAAATAATCATCATAGGGCATAACTATGACTGGTCTAAAAATATAACAACTATTGATTAATATATAAGTATATAATAAAATTACATTTCTTTGGTGTACAACTTAATACAATAACTGATACCAAGATCTCTAGATCTTGAGTCATGCCAACTCATGTATTATTGATAATCTCAAGTGTTATCTCCAATTAGTACTATAGTAAGGAGGAAGAGCATCACCCAACAATTTACCACTCCAACCATGCACCAATGATCCCCTACACAATCTCCTATTATGAAATGGACCTCCCTTTAATGATAGGTAGATAAAATAGTGCGAGAATCTAGTGAGATGTGATAGTAACCTATGTGTTGTAAGATTTTAAAAAACATGTAGTGTACCATAAATAAATCCATTTTAACATGATATCAAACAACATGAAAATCATACATATTAAATGATAATGTAATTATACATTACTTTGGCTAAATTTTTCAAATAATATACAATCATTTAGATTTTTTTATTTCATAACACACCACTTGATATGATTATCTATTGATGGTACTACCTAGGCTAGTAGAACTCATCTCATTACCTATTATTATCATGAATATGGTTTTGAAAACAAACATATGTCACATAAAATACACTTCCAAGATTCATACAAATGTTTTCCAATACAAGGAATTAAACAATCTTGAAAAATTGTTTTGTTTAATCAATATATAATAAATCTAGATGTACTATTAGCACAAAATTAACATTCTAACCATAATCATCAACATGCAATTCATACCTTCTAGGTATGCTCTATATAAGGACTAAGTATGCATGAATATCTAATAAAGATAATATTTAATTAACCATATAAAATATCTGTTTATTCTTTTATGAATAATAACATGCTTACCACTACAACTCTCTTGAATGAAATCTAATCAAATTAAATTTGCACATATTTTCTTTTACAAAAAGACCTAGGTTCTAATTTGTAATTCAACTCACTTGTTTTCAAGCACATGAACATTATATAACTAAGTTGAATTTATTTTATTTACACTTAAAATATATTCTTTCATATTCTTACATGGGACCCACCATACTATGAAGTTTTAATTCAAAACTTAACATCTATAATTATTTCAGCAACACATAACTAGGTTAAATACCACTATGGAAAAAGGGTACAATACTAAGGGAAAACATTGAAATCAAAATATGCATCACTTAGGACAAAATCCAATGTAATAATACAATACTATCATATGGAGGTGGGATGTAACTCTTAAATGGATAAAACTCCTTGCCAAAAACCAACACAACCCATTTAATTTGTAATGCAAGGTCAAATATTTTGACATAGATCAAGCACATTTTATGGTTAGATGTAGTTTCCAAGAGAATGGTTAGATGGGAAAGCAATTAAAACCTAAATAAAATAAAGCGTTGGTATACCAATTATAATACAGGATGGTAGAGGATTCTTTGTTGTGTTTAATGTGAAATACCAATTTACAGAATTCAAAAATTAGCTCAATCTCATTTAATATTCAAATCTACGTTTACACAATTCTAATTAAGGGATAAATTATTTCCATATAGACCATAAATACATGGGATGCAAGCTATATCTACATAGGTTAATAAAATAATAACCAAAATGAAATGTATCTGCTTCGAAGGTGAAAATGCAGGGTCAAAATGACTAATCAATGCCTCTTAAAATAAACATTAGAATTAACTAAGGGACACATCCAAAGAGGAAATAAGATGCTACCTTGAAACTCTAGATAGAAACCTTATAAGAAAATACATTATTTTTTGATTATAGGCACAGGTCTAAGGTATAGGCATTACCAAGTATGGATGTATTATGCCTTATATAGCTATGTCAAATGATACCCTCAATACCTTTGTGTGGTCTAAAATGGGAGAAAATAAGCATCCAAGTGAAATAAAATCTAAAAAATTGTAAATAGTACCAATTATAAAAATAACATGGCCATAAAACAATGTAAAACATAGTCACAGAACAATGTAAAACACAACCTTAGACACTTGTAACACTGGGCCAAGGAAGAGATAAAGTGGATTATATTAATAAAACTTAAGTTATAAAGTAAGGCATGGTTGAGAGTCAAACATAACCCTCTAGCAATTCAAAATATAGGCCTATAATATTAAATGTAGTCATATGAAAGTAATACACAACCACTCATATGGTTTGATGATACTATAAAGAATAATATGTAGAAAGAGAGACAATTATAGCTATATAAAATATATGAAGAAAATTTTGACTAATAAAATGGGCATTGACTTTAAATACACAAGCTTAATTTAATATTTGATTTTCAATAAAACATATTAAAAAAACAATAGAATCTTACCTGGGTAAATGCTCTTCTCTTTTTTTCTCATTCTCACTTATATTCCTTAGTTTCTCTATTCTTTCTTCATCTATCGCTTCTCTGTATGTAACCATCTATGTTTAATTCACCCAATCACCCCTTTATTTATAAAAACAACTCTCTCCTAATTTCCATGCTACCCCCTTTACATGTAAACTATTTCTAATTTTGTCTTTATTATTTTTAAAATATACTTTTAAAGATTACTATGTCATCTTTATTTACTAAATTTTCACTTAAGTTATTTCAATAATAACTTATATCTTTATTTTCTAATTTTAAGTAATTCTTGCATGCTACTCAAAATCACATTCAACTCAATTTTTATTTTTATTAACCTCAATTAATTTCTTTTCTTTCTTTGGAGCTTATCAACTAACATGCTAATGTTTAATAATAATAAAATCTAGTTTCTAAATTTTCAAATAATTTTCATGCATAATTCATATTTTAAGAAAATAATCTTCAACATGATAATTATTCCATTAATTAGTTTTCATTCGTTAGATAATTTTATTTAAGATAATAATATTTCTATTGCAAATAATAAATATTTTCTAGATTTAAATTTGAAAACCAAGTTAATTAGGCTAAAGGAATTAAATTCATACTAAACTAATTTACACACACACACACACACACACACACACACAAATCATCACAAGAAGTGTGCACTAAAATTTCAATATAAATGTCATTTAAATCTATTGTGTGTGTAGGTTCACTAGCATTTTCCCACTCATATTCCCCCAATTGCTCAATCTAGTAGATCCTCTCTGATGATGCTCTCCCTCCTCAACTCTAAGGGTAGGTCTGATCCTACATCCACCTCATAAAAAGTAGGTAGTTAGTCTGAGTTATAAAAAAATATTCATGATACATAACTAACTAATACATATCCATAATGTACAGAATATAACACACAGCTATCACATCATATACTCAAATCAAGAAATGTTACTATCTCATTATCATATAAGTCATAAATTTCAAAATCAAAGCAATTGTAATCAGATACTAACCATACTAATCAAAGGATTAAAGAGTTTATTTGTCTTAGGGTGAAATCAAGATGTAACAATAAATTAATAAATGATTCTCTTTATGATGAGGTACATATTTTACCTACTTTAAGACTCTTACCGATTGATATCTCAACATTGGCATAATGCTCTTCCTTGGTTGAAAATGAATATTTATCTCTCCTCATCTCATCATCTCTACTTAAGATGTCTTCAATAGTGACCAATACTTTGGGTAGATTGTTGGACTTAATTTGAATAATTTGATCCTAATATTGTTAGAAGAGCTTTAACTAATTTATAGAATAGAATTTAGCCTCCTTTTACAATAATACAATAATCTGATTATCATCTTCAAAAACCTATTGATTCTCATGATTTTTAGGAATTGAAGGCCTCACAAAAATTTTGATATGTGAATGATTTTTCTTACTCCTCACATCAGCTAAAATATTGAACTAAGCCCTTATGTGATCCAATCTATCTGCATGTTTATTAGTTTTTCTTAGCACTACCTAAATATTAAAATCCTAAAAATATTCACTAAAGTCCAAAAATATATGATTTTAAGATATAAAAAATTCATTCTTGCATACATTAAGTCGTCTCACTTGCTAATCTACAAGTTTAATATCACTAAAAGCCTTTAAAACATTGATTCCCATCTTCCTGGCCCACCGCAAACCATGGGCTAAAGCCTCATGTTATGCTACATTATTGGAACATCCAAAATGAAAATTAATAGAAAAAAAATGAATTTTTTTTTGGTGATATTATCATCATTCCATCTTTGATACCATGCTCATTCCTTGACCTATCAAAGTAAAGCTACCAAAGACCATGTTTTAACTCATCTTCCTTCACTATGGCTAGAATTTTTGCATCATTTTCATGAAGGAAATAAAAACCAAGTCCTTTATATTAAATAATTTTATATGTATAATTTTCATGATAATTTTATTCCCATTCATCAAGGAATATATTAGTAACTACCTCAAGAGGTGAATTAGCTTCTACTTCACTAGTTTGTTATACCTCATCCAAAATAACACATTTTGTGTTCACAACACTTAGCATGTAAGGATCTAAGTGAAAGCATAAAATAATATTAGAATTAATAGTTAATTTGGTCCCATAAATTTTTTTTATCATCAAATATGTCCAATCAAATGACAGATAACTTCCAATCTTTAAGGTGAAATCACTAGACAAGCACATGGAAAAATAAGGAGGCAAGTCCACCACCAATATATCCTATTGAATAGTAACATTTAGGCAGGCATGTAATGTTAGTTTTAGTTATTTTATTATTAAAAATATCTTATTTTTATTCATATAGCTTAAATACCCCTTTGGTGTTTGTTTCATACACTAAACCAAACTTGTCTACAATCTGCTTAGACATGATAGTACTACTAGTTCCATTATCTACCATAAAATTACAAACTAAAGTATTTAATACAATAAAAGAGAGATAAAATAAAGGTGATTTATTATGTTTTACCTCATATTTACCCATTTTTACCTCTTTATTTACTTGTTACACTTTTTTTCTGATTATCTGATTTAAATTTTCCAAAACTCTACTTTCTTTATCAATTGGTTTTGGTCACAACTTAATGACTAAAAACTCCTAAATTAGCATGTATTTTAATCTTGGGATTGATAAGGAATCCAAAATTATCATGATGATATTGGACATATTAATAGGATATATAATACTATAAGGAGATGTACATACCTTTGGTTGTACTTTTTAAACAACTAGTTGATCTTGTATTTGTGATACTTGATGAGACTTGCCAACCTATATCTTCTAATTTTCCTATAATGTTAGGGAAGAAAACTAAGCATTTAAATTTTAAATAAAATAAAGAGGCTTAATTTTAAAATTATTCATATCCTTAATCCTTTTAATTTATCTTTTCTTTACTCTAGTTAAATCTACAACCACATTGTTTGAAGTGCCAACGTCCCCAACTTGATTCAATACTATGTGGTCATCAAGTTATCAATTCAAAAAAGTTGAATAAAAATATGCTTGTTCATGATGCACCTTATTTTTTTTACATACCATCATTATGTTGACCTTATTTAAGATAATCCTCTTCCTGAGTCATTTGAGGCATCACCATAGATTGGTTGACTAAGGCTTGATTCTGCATATCATTCTAATTAGATGGATGGAAACCTGAATCTAGAATCATATTATTTTGAGTTGGAAAAGGAATAATAGATTTTAATGAAGAAACAATACTAGGATCGACTATTGCATAAGGATTGGCATGTGTGATAGCTTCTTGATATTGATAAGGAGGTCTTTATTCTCTGAATCCTTGATAGGGAGATCTATTTTCTCTAAAAGGCTAATAGGTAGGATGATTAGGTGAATATTGGTAAGGCCTTTTTTCTTAGTATTGCTACCATTTTAGTTAGATAATTTCATTCCCAAAGGATTTCAACATTCCTTTGAGCTCTCTAATCTTAGTTGATTGACTAGGAAGGGTTGAAATTTATGTCTAGGGGAATGGAATGGAAGCCATAAGAGGATCTTAAGGGGTTGGTATTGGCTATGTTTCTAAGGAAAAGGGCATAGGAGGTCTAGGTGAAAAATTTCCATCTTGTATCAAACTATTATTTTCTCTAATTTCCACTTCATAATCATCTATTAAAGTAGTGCCACCCATTGATTGAATAATTACACTAATGTCTAAATTAAGATCTATTAGATAATATAAAAAGGCATACTCTAGATATGACTAGATCATTAGAGGTGTCTTAATTAATGTATTTTAGAATATGAGGTTAAAGTCTATCATGAACTCATGAGAACCCCTCTTCATGGTGGTGAGTCATTAAACTAGGGATAGGTGGTCAGATTTGTACTCAAACTACCTACAAAAGGCATCACCCAAATTATCCCAAGAAGTAATGAAATTTAGTGGAAGGTTTATATACCATTGTAGTGATTTTCTTTTGAAGAATGCAACAAGCAATAAAATAGATATGGTCTCTTGGAAAACATTATGGAGTGAAAAATGTTGGCAACATACTTTGTGTACTTAATAAGCATAGTTTGGTCTTCTCCTAAGAATAAAGGGATGCTTTTAAGAGCTGAATCTGGTATATCATCATACTAGGTAAAATTTAGTGGGCTTCCTTTGTTAAATGAGACAACACCTAGTTTATAGGCACAACCATTTGGATATAGGGAATTGTAGTGTCTAGTATAATAAGTTATTAGGGAGATTGAAAACAAATTCTATGTTAGGGGTTTGTCTTTATATATATATTTTTTATAAGAATGAGAAGGCAACTCATTAAATTCAAAATAAATACCTTTGTTTGAAGATCTTGTGGTAACCTTTGGTAAGAAATTTTTGCTAGCTTGCTACTAAAAATACTGTAACCTCAGGGAGTCCTCTGATTTAAATGATGATGAGTATTATATGCTTCTAAAAATTCTTTCCTCCATCTCTAAACTTCAGATTTGCCAGGGAGTATGGTTCCTACCGAGCATGCCAAAAATTATTATTAATCAAGAGTGTTACCCTTGTGAGAATGTGTGTAATTTCTCACTCTTATTGAAACAATGGAATCTCTCCTAATTGTGGTAACTTTGGAAGGGAGAGAACATCCAGATAAAGGGTTGGTTCCCTTGATTCACTCACTAAACTTGTCCTTATTCCTACTAACTACTAATTTTTTACTATGAAAAGGGTGAAAGGAATATTGGTTGTACTATAATTGAAATTAAAACTTAAACTAAAAGTGATGCACCAATGTATATGACCACTTATTCTTGAAATTAACACTCTTATTAATGGAATAATCTTTCACACATTCTCTTCACTTCAAGTATTACTTTAACAATAATGTTTCATGCAAAGGACTTGGAAAACTCATTCTTTATATGGAAGGAATGGAAAGGTATTTAAATCACATTTAAATTTAGACTAAGATTGATCTTAACACTTAGTATGACATATAGAAACTCAAAAATACTGTATGAATGTGTCATGTCCCCTCTTTAGCTATGTCTAGCAGAGACTTGAGAGTTGGCCTATCATTCAGGTTCTCATAGGTCAGCAGAGTGGTTAGGGGACCTATCTTGAGGTAGTGGAGTATGGTAGGGAGCTTTATAGGCATTTCCAGATAGTTTACATCACTTTCCTATTTTTTAGGAAGGTTCTTATCTTTTACAGTTTGATTGAGAGTTGACCAGGAGGCATCAGGGAACCTCCAGGAACATTTTTGGAGTTTTCCTATTTTTTAGGGTTTGACTGAGAGTTGACTAGGAGGCATCAAGGAACCTCTAGGATAATTTTGGGAGTTTTGGTCACAATTCCTATTTTTTAGGAGGTATCCCTAAAATTTAGGGAGGCACTATCAGTTAACCTGCCATGTGGTGGCATCACCAGTGGCATGGGCTCCAGTAGTTTTCAGTTCAGATTGGTGAGGATATGGACTTGGAATAATTATTGAATATTAAAGTGCAGCTTTAATATTTAATAAAAATAAATTAAAGTGATTAATAATATCACTTTGTAATAAAATTTAATAAATGGACCCCTTCCTAGTTAACACATGTGTTAAAAGATGGACACTTTATTAATGAGAAGTTGAACCCTCAACTTGGGCACCCAACTTGGGAGACTTTAAATAAAGAAAAGAATCATTAAAAGATTCCCTTTTGATGTTACACTAACCCTAAAAGTGGATGCCCATCTTGGAAAAAGAATAAAGTGCATTGGAAGTTCTTTTGGAGGCATCTTTTGCATATTTTTTAAGCTTTATTACAGATCTAAACTCTGAGGAAGAGGGCAGCAACATATATTCTCTTGGGAACGGAAACTCTTAAGGATTTTGGTGAATTGGACGACAACCCAGTTCATGTTTGTGGAAGGCCTACCCTAGGTCTTCTTTTTTGCATCATTGGACATATTTTGGGCATTATATGATAGATCTAAGCTTGTAGTAGTAGTAAAACAACAATATTCTACATATCATTTAGTTCCAGTTGCATGCATAGCCTCTCCTAGGCCGATACCATCTTTGTATGCAATTGGCATTGCAAAACAGGATTTACAATAAATATAAAATATAGATATGATTTGTATGTACATTAAATTCTTAGTTGGTGCTTTTTTATAATTTAATTATTAATTTTAGTTCACTTTTATATGAGATCACAGTTGCATGTATATTTATTTGCTATCTTGGCAAATACACATCTCAAGAAAATTGAAACCCCTTTTGTATCTCCTCTCTAGTCTGAAAGAACACAAAAAAATGATAAAAATAATAAAACAAATAAAATCACAAAAACAAATACTTCATTTCAGTAAAGGGATCCATCAGGGATCTTTTAGTGGTATCAGAGCCCTGGACTGCCAGCTTGTGGGATTCAGAGAGTTGTTTTCTATGCATATAGAAAGGTATTATATATGTAGGAGAACCCAACAAGAGCTTGGGGTTGGTATGGCAAAGGAACCAATTATGGTAGAAGAGAGAAATGATGAAAACCCTCATCAACACTCAGCCTCAGATTGCTCAGACCTTAGACCAGATACATGATGCCTTGGACCGGTTGGAATTAGGTAGAGGCAGACGGAGTATATTAGTATCTATGGTGGGAAGTCAGTGTAGTCACCAGTCAGACGCATCAGATAGGAGCCCCCTTCAGTCCCCTAGGCATGGAAAATTTATAGATTTTCCAATTACCCAGCCTATGATACTACCTACTTCATCAAAAATAGAAAATATGTCTCTGATTCGAGGTGGAGATTCTAGTCATTTTCATGCTCCTATATCTGTAGCTAGGTTGGCTATATCATCATGTGAAATGAATGAGTCTGTTATAACTAGAAGTAGTTGTTCTCTTGGTAGTCCCAAAGAAGTCTCCAAAATAGTTAATGTTTTTGATCACAAAGAGTATGAACATGGGATGAAAAGTGTTATCCTCCAAAATGTTCGAGTGGATAAATGTATACTTGATGGTGAAATGCTAGTCTAGGATAAGGAAACTAAGTAGTTTGCAGATTTTGGAACAAATCAAGAAATAGCAAAGGTTGATTGGGATGTATTGGAAAGTAATCAACAACTTTTCTATGTGTCTTTTGATAGTCTTTATGTGTGGGATACAAGTGTGATCCACCAAAGCTTGTGTGAATGCCATCACCTACTTCACGAGGTTGCGAAGCCTGTGAGGGACAACTTGAAACTTTACTTCCTTAAAATGATCTAGATTCATGCCATGCTTTGGGTGAACCTTGTTGGTCATTTATAGCCCATAGTGTAGAAGATATTACAAAGTTTTTTCAAGAAACTATTGAAAATAGAGACGAAGGCATAATTTTGAAGGATTTAGATTCGAAATGGGAACCTAGTGACCAGAGTGGAAAATGGGTAAAGCTGAAACTAGATTATACAAATGTTGGATATGATCTTGATGTTCTCATCATAGGTGGTTATTATGGATTTGGATGACATGGATGAGAGGTAGCACAATTTTTACTTGGTCTTGCACATAATTCAACGCATGTGGGATACTCGACAAGATTTATCTCATTTTTTAGAGTTGGATCAGGCCTTTTTGATGAAGAATGTAGTGTTCTTGTCAGCAAATTGAAACCATATTTTAGGAGAAATGAAAAGAACTCAAACATACCCAAATTTTATATAGTGGCAAATAATGGAAAGGAGAGACCTGATGTTTGGATTGATTGACCAAAAAAGTCAGTTATACTTGAGATAACAAGTGATGCTTAGATGATTAAGTTAGAGGTCTTTTCTTCTCCTTACAGTTTAAGATTCCCACGCATACATAGGGTGAGATATGACAAACCTTGGTTTGAATGCCTTGATGTATAGACATTTGTGGACTTAGTATAGTCAAGAAGTGGTAGTACATAGAGTGTCGATCGCTATGTGGATTTGGATCAATGAAAACCAAAAAAAATAAAACAAACTTCAAAGGGAGAAAATAAAATGCTTACTGTTGTACCATTTCATATGCTAATGACTAATCTGTCTGATGTTAAATAGGAAACATTGATATTTAAGAATCTATTGTTATACTTTGTAAATTTTCCTCCTGGTTATTCACTAGAGATTTTTCACAAAATGGTGGTGGAACATGGGGGTTCTTTCTCAATGAACTTAAATGATTCAGTATCTCACATCATTTCAACTGATAAGAGAGGAATCAAATACCAAGCTACATTAAAGCATGGAGAGGTCATTCATTACTCTTGGGTCATTAACTACTATCAAAAAAAGTCTCTCTTGCCATTACGAGCAAAATAATTTCTTAACCTTTCAAACTTAACCAAGGATAAAATGAAAGAGGATAGTGATGAGTTTGGAGATCACTACTTTTGGGATCTTTTAGTGGTATTGGGATTTTATATTTTTAGCAAGAAATTAAAGCCTATAGTTCATCTTCCATTTTTTTTATTTCATATGGAACTACAATAATTTTGTTGATTATATCATGGTAACCTATGTTACGGATTGCTAGAATCTCCATCTCTACCATGCTTAGGATTGTTATATTTGATGAAATTATTTGGGCTAGAGCTTCAGTTGGTTTGTATATTTGGTGCATGCGTCAGCACAATTCATTGGATATGTAGCTAGATGTGACCCACTCACTATATTCTTCGCTAAAACCATCTAATTCACTTGAAGAACTGAGATATGGTGATGTAGGAAGACTAGCACAATAACAAACCACTTTGTTACAATATCAGTGAGAGAATTTGCATTATTTAAGTGAGGAGATGCTCCATTTGTAGGAATGCTTGAGAAAATATGAGTGTTCTAAGATTAGGAATACTCTATAGGTTGATGTGGTCCATCTATTAGTAGCACATGAATAGGAGCTCCGTGCACTGTCTACTGAGCAGGATCAACTTCACTCAGAGTTACATTTAGCACGGAGCTTAATTAAAGAGTGTGACTCAGAGATTTAACAAATTCAGATGATCAATGACCAATATGTTCTAGAGAATGATAGACTTAGGGATATAATACCAACAGAGGGAATTTTTCTTATGGAAAATGCATAAAAAGCTGAAATTCTCCATTATTCCAAAGCATTAGCTACATTAATAGAGCAAGGCCATAAAGTTGAGTTTAGCTATTACTGTCCCATTTACATTGACACAAGAAGTGGAATAAACTAAAAGAATTTGTTTGATTTTGAGAGTGAATCATGTTCCATCCAAGAAATTATGGAGCCATCAAGACAAAAACGTTGTATCAAGTCTCATGACAACATGACTGTAGACATGGAGCAAGAACTTGATACGCACCACAGTCATAAATTTACATTTGATATGCAAACATTGGTAGTGCATTGTCCTCCAGTGGTGATAAATGATTTAAATGAGGATGATGGGCTTGTAAATAAAGTAGTTATAATACTTAGAAGTTTGAAGTTATATGAGAGACATTTTATTGAAGAGCTTATTATAGAAACAAAGGGATTGCCTAGTAAGAAGATTCTATAGTTTTATAATGTATGGTTTATCATGGGCATTACACCATGGATTTGGTTAGAAGTTATGGATAATAATGCACCAAAGGATAATGAAGACACCTCAAAAAGGTATGATCACATATCTAATTTTTGGAGTATGAACAACAGTCATTTGTCTTCACATTATCATGAGATAGACGAGTGGCATGAGGATCAAAATGGTAAGAAGTCTTCCATTTTTGACACTCAATATTTGAAGGAGTATACTTGTGTTTTGACATCATATCCTGATGAAGATGACTCTTTGGGTAGACACAATGCTGTCCTATTTTTAGGACTTGAGTTCTCTAAATCAAGGACAGATTTTACATCCATAGACATCAGATTACTCTTTTGTACAGCTGGTAGCCGTGAGGTAGAAGCTATGACAACCTTTGAGGATAGTTTTCTATATGATACACACCTTGAGACAATAGCTTATGATGACATATATAAAGGTAAACCTGGGAGGGAGAGTCCATTTCACAACATTTGGCCTTACAAGTTGCTTGTGGGAAAGCATCTCCAAGAGGGGAGGATTGTCATGTCCCCTCTTTAGCTATGTCTAACAGAGACATGAGAGTTTATCATCTAGGTTCCTGTAGGTTAGCAAAGTGGTTAGGGGACCTATCCCAAGGTAGTGGAGCATGGTAGGGAGCTTTACAGGCTTTCCAAATAGTTTGCATCAGTTTCCTATTTTTTAGGAAGGTTCCTATTTTTTAGGGTTTGACTGAGAGTTGACCAAGAGGCATTAGCGAACCTCTAAGAGCATTTGGGAGTTTTCCTATTTTTTAGGGTTTGACTGAGAGTTAACCAGGAGGCATTAGGGAAACTCTAGGAGCATTTTGGGAGTTTTGGTCATAATTCCTATTTTTTAAGAGGTATCCCTAAAATTTAGGGAGGCACTATCAGTTAACCTGCCATGTGGTGGCATCACCAATGGCACAAGCTCTAGCATTTTTCAGTTTAGATTGGCCAGGATATGGACTTGGAATAATTATTGAATATTAAAGTCCAGCTTTAATATTTAATAAAAATAAATTAAATTGATTAATAATATCACTTTGTAATAAAATTTAATAAATGGACCCCTTCCTAGTTAAGAAATGTTGTGTTAAAAGACGAACACTTTATTAATGAGAAGTTGGACCCTCAACTTGGGCGCCCAAATTGGGAGACTTTAAATAAAGAAAAGAATCATTAAAAGATTCCCTTTTGATGCTACCCTAACCATAAAAGTAGACACCCATCTTGGAAAAAGAATAAAGTGCATTGGAAGTTCTTTTGGAGGCATCTTTTGCATATTTTTGAACCTTCATTGCAGATCTGAACTCTGAGGAAGAGGGCAGCAGCATATATTCTCTTGGGAATGGAAACTCTCAGGGATTTTGGTGAATTGGATGACAACCCAGTTCATGTTTGTGGGAGGCCTACCCTAGGTCTTATTTTGTGCATCATTGGACATATTTTGGGCATTCTATGATAGATCTAAGCTTGCAGCAGTAGTAAAACAACAATATTCTACATATCATTCAGTTTCAGTTGCATGCATAGCCTCTCCTAGGCCTATACCATATTTTTATGCAAGTGGCATTGCAAAACAAGATTTACAATAAATATAAAATACAGATCTAATTGGTATGTACATCAAATTCTTAGTTGGTGCTTTTCTATCATTTAATTGTTAATTTTAGTTCACTTTTATATGAGATCACAGTTGCATGTATATCTATTTGCTATCTTGGCAAATACACATCTCAACAAAACTAAAACCCCTTCTGCATCTCCTCTCTAGTTTGAAAGAACACAAAAAAATTGATAAAAATCATAAAATAAATAAAATCACAAAAAAAAAATACTTCATTTCAGCTAAGGGATCCATCAAGGATCTTTCAAAATGTACAAAAAACTAGATAATAACATAGGAAAATAACTTATTTACAATGCTATTTCAATGGCAATCACCATAAACTTCACCAAAACCTAAAAATGGAGGAAAAGAACTTATTTATTCAAGAGGTGAGTACAAAAAATTAGAAACCTTTGAGTATAACCAAATAAAAATAATGATAATACCATTATACAAAAGAAATTAAAAATAGAAAATCAAATGATAAGGGAGACAAAGTGGCCCCAAAATAGGGATGTCAGACTTAGTCTTCAAAACCCTCAAGTGCTATGTAGTATTCCCTACAATCTCTCTTCTCACTTAATGTCCTTAAAGTGGTGTAGAGGTAGAATATAATGCATTAAGTAAGATTTGAAATTTCTTCATCATTGATTGGTCAATATTGAACACTTTTAAGTTGCCTAAATCCTTGCTTACACACCCTATATACTATCTCATATATCCTTATTTAAGAATAATTCCTCCTCCTTAAAAATATGAATTTAATTCATAATTAATTCTCCATTGAAATATTATCCTAAGCCATTCATGAGGATTACAAACCTTACTTGGGTTGTTAGAAGGCTCATTGATGATTATTTGATTTTGTCTCTTTTTTAGAACTAGGAAAGAAGATATTGCTAGGAGTGTTTGAGGCCTTTTAAACATTTGAATCCTTATTTAAATTAAACATATAGATTACTAATACTTTATTATGTGTATGAGGGAAAGATAAACATTAATAAATCCTTTTTAATAACTTATATTCATAAATTTAGTACTTTGATTACTTGGCTACTTCTTAAGCAAAGACGTGTAGGAGGGAGAAACTTGGAATCTACTTTGAATTAGAAAAATTAACTCTATGTTTGGATCATAAAAATAAATTTAAACATGAAATAAATCACTTTAGTCCATCATACCATCAAAAATATGTCATTTTGTTTCATTTTCTTGATTTTTCACTCATTCCTTCTAGCCCTAAAATCTAGTAAAGCTCATTGTATAGAAGAATATACAGATAACTTTGGAAAAATGAGCACATTTTTTCATACCCTACATCCCATTAAAGATAAATTTACATTTTCATGAGACAAATACAAGTGGAAGTATCTCTTTTCTATTATTTCTCTCTCTAATTAGGCCTAATTAGGCCTCCTAAGCCTAGAAAGAGAATTTTGGCCCAAATGGTCACCCACACATGTGAAACCTTAAAAAAGTGTTTGATTCACTTTACCTAGATTAATATCATCCTCCATGCCAAATTTTAAGTTTTGGGTCCTTCTGTAGATGGGCAAATAATAAAATGGGCATTGGCAAGCCTATATACTTTTGTGTGTTTGAAGGGAAGTTTGAGATTTTTTTTCATGAAAATTATAGGTTATGGTGCTTGAAAATGAATTTTTGAGACATTTATAACCATTACATAACTCATATTTTTATATTTATGTCTATTATTACACTCATAGCCCTTCACCATTCATTCTTGGCTTGCAAAACTGAATTCTCTCACCTTTTGAACAAGTGGCTAACTTGTAGGGACTATGTAATAACTTGAGAGAAATTTATAAGAGTTTTAATGATTATGAAACCTATATTAAGTCCCCATAAATCTTTTAAATTTTTTTGGATGTCACTCCATCATTTATACCCTCAAAAACTAGCTTGAAATTGCATATATTACCATGTATTATATGATATTATACCTGCACATGTGAACAAACACTTAGAAGTGAATATAAAGAGATTTTTTAGTATCAATATGATAATTTTGAGGTAAAATTATTTAATTTAAATTAATTATAAATCATATCTTCTCTATCAAGTTAGTTTTAGGGTTTAAGAAGAGTTTTAGGAGGTTTAAGTTTTTAACAATGGTTAATAAAGGATAGGGGTTTATTCCAAAATCCAATTCCAAGAATTTATATCATGGATAAATCTATAACATATCCCATTTTATTTATTTCTCATGCATCTCCTCATGAAATTTCTAAGCAAACAAAATGACCTCTTCAAGATCTTTCTCAAGTTAAATAGGGTTATTTACCTTCTTATTGATTGTTCATGAAGCTATGAAACCAAGGACTGAACCAACTCTATAAATTTTGAAGTATGTAACCCCCTCAAACACCTCAATAAACTTAAATAATCCATTTATCTCCTAAAACAAGTTATATCCTCTTCAAATTTTCCTCTTAGGCTAGGGTGACTATGCATAATGCTTGAGGAAGGTTATATTGGGTCCTAAGACCTCAAAGTTCATTTGAATAGTAATAAAAGATATAAAATACATTAAATTATCTATCAAATTATTTATCATAACATTATATAGCATTTACCTTCCAAATAGGTCTGAAACATTGAATTCCATAATTGAGGGTTTTATGTGAATTGGACTTGTTGATCATAGAGGTCTATGGACTGAGTTTCTCTCCTCCTCTCATGATCACAAATTTGTAAATATCATCATAAATTTCATTTACATTCCCTTTTAACTTCCATACTTCCAAATTTTATTAATAAACATGTTATCTTAACACTTTACTTGTGAATGAATCTATAGGTTCTTAATAGACTATGTTCCCTAACTGAGCATTGTCCTACTAAGTTTATGATCTTCATAAACACATTAAATAGAAATGGATTGCATAATAACTAATATTAGATATATTTAAACTTTATCTCAATGACACTCATTACCATTACAACCAAAATTTAACCTCTATCGACACTCTCACTTGTTGGAAAGACTACCTATAGATGTGCATTGACTGTAGGTACACATTCACTATTGGACTCATTGTAGGTGGAGAAATAGATTAAATAATAAATTAAATATATATGAAAAAATTTAAAAGACTCCTTAGTACCTTTCAAGGGTTTCTAAATCCCTCTCTTCTTGCCCTCACACAACTTTCCTTGTGTGTTGTAATACATAGTTGACTATGTTTTCACCTTATCTAACTGTAACTCCCTAGGGAATGTGGGCTAAATTTAATAGGTTTATTTATTTGATAAAATATTTATTAATTTATATACAACATTAAAATATTCAATAAATTACTTTTCATCTAAACCTTCAACTTCACCATTATGTCTTTGTATCCATGTCCCTCAGGCTTAGTTAGGTTGAGCTCTATGTGTAGATTTTGCAGTTTTAGTCTTGAGGGAAGAATTTAAAATAATTTTAATCATTTAAAAGGTCTAAATAGACTTATATCACCTCCTAACACCTCATTAGTGTTATAATCATACTTATTCCTCTTACCTATTCATATCTTCATGTGATCACACATGTCACCCTAATTGACTATGGATAAACATGGTTGTAGGTAGCCATTTTCTACTTAACTATATAAATTAAAAATAAAATTTGACTCAATTTGGAATTATTATCTCCTTATTTCCTCTATTATTTCATTCTTACACCTTACTTTCTTAACCTTCACAAAAAGATCATGTTGCATAGAAGACTATTGACTGAGTCAAAAAGTCATGGTTGTAGGTAGCCATCTTGTTCTTGATTGTAGACTAAAATTCACTTTATATATTCAAACAATCATAATATTAAAAAATAAAATTTATATCATTTATATTCTTAAACTTAATAACCACCTACCTTCATGATTCAACATGATGCTTCTTGAAGATGCCTTAAAATATGACTATTGTAGGTGACATTCATCTCATTGTACAGATAGAAAAATAATATGTGACATGGATTCAAAACATGACCAACATGATTCCAAGAAAATTTAATAGGTAAAGGTCACCTTACCAAATTATAATATATTTTAGAGAGTTTTATAAATATGGAAATCAACATATTAACTTTACCTTAAAAACTACTAATTTACCTTGATTTTTGCTAAAATGGGTTAAGGTAAAATTTAATGCTTTTAGCTTGTACCTTGGAGAAATTATGAGAAATATAATCCATTTCAGGGGATTATTTTACACCTAAAATTAATTTTCAAACCATAATAAAACATTCATAAATGAACATAGTCCTTTGGATGTCTCTCAAGTTGGTAATACAATCATACATCATCCTGACTGTGTAATTCAAGCATAAATAGATCTATAGATGGATATTTTGCTCTCATAGTGGAACTAACCACCTTTAAGACCTTATTAACATTTAAAAACAAATTTATTCCATTTAATAAAACTTCCTTGTCTTCATGACTCCTATCAGTTCCTGTCACCTATCATGACATTCTTATAACTTGTTCATTAGACCTCCAAGTGTTCTTTTGAGATTTAAGAGAGCATGGTATTATAATGTCATATATATATCCATAAAAAATGGTAAATACATACTTTATAACCATTTTAAATCCTTAAATATCATTATTACCTTACTAATATACTCTCATACATTAGAAGTTTTTTAGATCTACAAATATACCTTGTGGAAGGCCCCATCTCACTCAAGCTACCTCAATAAAGACTCTTTTCAAGATGAAGGTACTTAAAAATTTATTTTTCATTAAATAGTTTTATTTTACCTAAAAAACTAACTTAATAAACCTTTGAAGATGAATACACTCAATTGATATATCAAACATGCTTGAAAACCACCATCTTTAACAATCAAGACAAGCAACTAGTTTCCTATCAAAATAATCCTTATAAATACAAAGTACCCGATGAGTCCAACATTAAAAAGGTCATATTTTACCTTTAAATCACCCACATATAACCATTTTTATCCATAAATATTTTAAGTGAATTAATGAAGACAAACTAGGACCCTGTCTAGATAATTAGGACATAGTAACCCCTTACACTCTTAGTGATTGGTTATAAAGATGGGGGGATGAAAATGACAAACAATGACACTAAATTTAAGGTTATTATTGTCCCTATCATTTATCAATATATTTTTAATTTAATCTCCCTCTCTTGACCATACTAGGCAAAAATAAATGGCTTTCCTAGAGCTACTAAGGAGGTTGATATGAGAGATGAACTAGTTTTTTGCATTTTGACACCTAAAATTTCTTCCAAACCATGAATTTGAAATTTTAATGAACAAATTAGGTCCTTTAGATTCTTATAGGTTAATTTTACCTTGAATAATTATATAGATAGCCTCAAAATAGGCCTTTTGGCATTAAAGCTACTATAATCATTTGACAAACCTAATGAAATTGTTGAAATTTTATTTATTAGACATTTTCATGATTGAACAAGTGCATCATTTTATTATTATAATATTATACTATCTTTATCATGAAAAACCTGATCTAGAAGCCACAAAGTGATCCAAAATTATTCAACTAGGTTATGAAATTAGTCAAGCATATCATCAACTAATTTGATCAACTATAAAACATGACATGACCTTGACACAAGTTATGAGTCCTATTAAGATTATCTAGACTCTTTTTATCACTTAAAACAACTTGAAACTAGTCAAGAGGTGACTAGACAAGTACATGCGTATGATGATCAAATCTTTGAATTCATTAAATTTACCTTAAACTTTGATAATCAAAGATTTGGATGACCATTTCAAAGACATTAAAATAATAAAATAATGAAATAATATCCAATAAGTCAAACAACATGACAAGAAAATTTTTAAGTGTTAATGGTGAGAATATGACTTGTGAGGTCAAACTTGTCAATAATAAACATGGCTATGATCCATATAAGAGCATTAAAGAATCAAGTTATGGGATGTACTATATGAATGAGGATGAGGCATTCATACCATCCCTTACCAACCTAATCCAAGGCAATGATGGAGTGTGGAGTTTTTTCTCTGATGGCTCTAAGTGCAAGAATGGAAGTGGAGAAGGTGTCATCCTTGTCTCTCCTTCTAATCAAACATCTTTTTCATCCATAAGGTTATAATTCATCTACACATGAAACATAATAGAGAATGTGGCCCTCATTTATGGGTTTTAATGGGATATAAAAAGAGGTATCAAGATACTACAATCCATGGGAGATAATGAATTGGTATTACATTAGGTGAGAGGGTAGAATTCAATAAAAAATCTAGATTTAAAGGCATACAAGCATAGGGGTTGAGAGATATTATAATATTTTGAGGCCTTTGACATCTATTCAATCCCAAGATAGGTAAATAAACATGTAGATAATTTGGTAGCTATAAGATCATAGTATGACATCCCAAATTGGGTCAATCACATGAAAGATCAGTCATAAATCAAGGTATTTTGTAGGCCTTTAGTGCTTGATAATGAGGTTATATGGTAGGTATTTTAAAGTGATAGATAAATATAATGTTTATTTTAGTATTAGGAATAATTATACTCAAATAACCAAGGTAGACTTCAACAACAACATATTCATCATTATAATTCACCATATTCACCAAGGTAGAATAACATATTTTTTTGTTAATTTCACATATTCATCATTATAATTCACCATGAGAATCTAATTAGTGATCCTAAATTAAAAATATTGAATAACTTAACCATTAAATAGGTATGTAACAGTTTATCTAGTTATTGATCAGTATCATAATAAATAAGAAAAATAAGTACAAAGATGATTTACACATTTCACTACATAAATTCTGAAAAAGGTAATTACATAATTTCAGCCACTATTGATGAAATACTATAATAACTATTATTAATGTACATATGTATAAATATTGCATTTTTATAATGAATAATGTCATAATACTAAATACAATATAAGATAAAAGGCTCCATAGAGCATGGGTCACAAAAATTTCCAATATCCTATGGTAATCTCAAATGTAGTCTCTAATGAAGAACTATTGTCAAGAGGAAGAGCATCATTCAAGTTCTTTTCCACACCAACCACAAACCATTGATCCATCACACAATTTCCCAACTAGGTAATGGTCCTCCCTTAACATATAGATAGATAATGATGGTATATGAATCCAGAGACAAGCTAATACCATTGTGATGTAAGATATCTAATGCATGGTGTGTACCATAAAGAAAATATGTTCTAACATGATATCGCACAAACATGTAAATCATACATGTAAAATGACAATGATTAAATAAACATTACTTTGGAAAAAAATTTCAAATTTTTATTTATCTCAAGGATAAATCATTCATACACACCACTTGATCAGATTACCTTCATCTTGAATTGATGATGATAAATAAGCTAGCAAAGTTCGTCCCACTACTTAATGCCATTAATACAAGATTTGGATAATTTAAAATATAACCAGAAGATTCAATCAGATTACTTCCTATCTATAGGAATAAAACATGTTAAGTATGGAAATAAGCAAATTACATACATTTAGTTTATCAAACATATACAATGAATCTCAACTGTATTATTTAATACATAAATAATAAACATAAACAAGTATAGCCTATATCAACTAATTATATTTTATACTTAGACTACATATTTATAAATTTCAAAAGTATATAAATGTAGAACCATCTATGACAAGCCACTTATATAATAATTTATTTCCATGTACATACTTCACAAATTACAACTACGAGTCATAATTAATTTCAAGGCTAATAATAAACAATAATCAAACTTTCTTATTACTGTTTATACATTTATTGAGTTATATGCTTATAGATATGGTATTCCACATCATGACTTTAACTAAAGTAATTAAAATTTAAAGCTATATAGCATATTTACAAGCATACTTTTCACACATACAAATATGTGTTATATATGTGTATATGTACTTATTAATTTCATACATATATATACCATATATATGTATAATGTATATATCAAATTCATACAAAAAATATACTATTTGCATGTATCTATCCACATATTAAAATTATATACCATTATAAACTAATAGTGAATCCATTATGCTCAAATTAGTCAACTTCTGAACTCTTAGAATATAATGTATACACTATTACGCATTATAATATCTATTTTTCTTTTGGAACTTCATACAATCTGAACAATCAATTTAAAAACCAATTCTAGAGACTATATAATGAAAAAATATATATGAGAATCATATACATGAACCCTATTCTCATTTCCATTTTACTAACTTGTAGTTTTAAATCCATTAATCAATAGAAAACTATACAAATCTATTTTCTCTCATTCTCCCACAATCTGGGTTTAAAATAAATATATTATTTACATGGTATTTGTCACACAAGCCTCTAAAATAAATGTCAAGCATAGAATGAAAAGAACTAATAATAAATTATTCCAACACACAACCAATAAAATAATTTGCTTTGAATAAACTAAGCACATCCAACCTTATAAATCCATGCTCATTTTTAAAGGTTCTAACTTTCCAACTAAGTTTTTAAACAAATTTGAATACAATAAGAGTTATAAAATATGTTATCATTTATCTAATATAGAAAGGTTTTAACCAATTACCAACCCACATAAACATTATACAATCATATATAATGATTGTATGCATGTGTATGTCTAAAGAAAATCCATAATACATATATCCATCTCAATTAATATTTCAACAACATAAAATATATTACCTACACACTAAATGGGTATAAAGTTTCCTCATAAAAAGTATTCCATTTAAAAAAAAAATTTAGGTTATAATAAATAGAGCTACATAGAATTTTCCCTAGAATGACATGAATCGTCATCCACTCCATTATTAAAACAACTTAAACAAACCTATAATTTATATCACAGATAAATCAAAATTATGTTAACAGACCATTATATATATATATATATATATATATATATATATATATATATATATATATATATATATATATATATTAGTATTTATAAAATATAATCACAGACTGTTATATTTGTAAACTTAAGGTTTGGGTGTATTCCCACATTGTATCGAAGATTAAGGTTTGACACTAATGTATACTATCCATCACTTATAGGATTAAGAGTTTTTATAAACAAAAAAATCATAAACAATACTATATGTGTTATAAACCCAACTATAGTGCTCATGTTTACATGGCTTGATATTTTAGTGAATGCATTAATTAAAAGCCTATCCCACCATATTAATTTATAGACAGTCTTACTCCACAATCTTAAGGAATTTAGATATATATATTAAATTTTATGGATGGACGAGCCATCCATAGGGATAAATCTACATCTTATTAAAATATTTTTAGCAAGGATTTTCATAAAAAACCTAGTAAGACATATGCTTAGAATTTACTTTATTCTAAACAACCAAATAATGGAATTTCATTACCAACCTTGAAATAGATTCCAATTTTGTAATTTTAAAAACCAAAATGTCTCCTCTTTCCTTCTTTCTAATCACTCCTTCTCCATGTTGTGTCATGCCCTTCTCTCTACCTCATTATTATTTTTGCTTCAACCTCTCTCATACATTTAATGCATGCAACTGTAACACCAAACTCATAGTTCGCCTTACTTCCCATCATGCAAAAAACCCATTATCTGCAAATTTTTTTATAATCTAGGTTAACTTGAGTTTGAATAAAACAATAAATCCCTAATTCTATAAAATATTCAAAAAACCATTTAATCACTATCTTAATTTTTTTATTACTATAAGATATTTTGACCTAACATGCCCATGTTTCAACTTTACATGGTCCACTTATAGAATCATTGCTAATGATGTCAATAACCAGAGTATATAAAAAACAATTTAACCAAAACTCATATACTAATGCCAAAATATTTGACCCATTAGCTAAGGTTAGATCATATAATAGCTTATTTATTCATTAAATCATCTTAAGCAAGGATCAACATTATCATGACTTCAAATAGTAATGTGACTAGTGTAAATTTAATAATAAGCTTTTGACTTTAATAACCAATCAAATAATGTTATAACAATATCAAACACAATAATATTATAACTATGTAGTTGTTTGTTAATACCACTATATGTACTATCCCAAATGTCTTTAACTATATTTTTATACATAAAGGCATTAATTGAAAACAATGATATTTACTGAATATCATAATAACTAGTTAATGCATTAAGACATTAAAAGACATTCTAGTTAGTCTATAAGCAGCAGTAGATAAATAATAATCACATAGATTTATTTATTCATTAAGAATTAACATTATAAATCATGAATACAATAATATGAGATGTTAATAAAGCATCATTTTACACTTAATCTATGTACTACAGTTAAAATGCAATCTCACAATTAGATCCACATACAAACTAAATGAAAATTAGATCATAATTAATGCACATAATCAATAATCTAAATAAACATAACATAAAAGACATACTATAGCTAAAAATTCTATCAATGCATATAAATAATGATAAATATTATGGTGCGTGTATGGTTTTCTAGTTGTTTTTTTGTCATCCCATAACACCTCCATCTACGCCATATTCTCTGTTGATGCTCTCCCTTTGTCATGCTCTAAGGGATGGATCTTTCCTGAATTAAACTCATGACAAGAAGGTATTTATCCCATAATATCAAGATATATATCCATAAAATACTATTGTAATAAATATAAACATGATCATAATGTAAAGAATATAAAAATACACCTAACTCATAACAAGTTAATCATGTAATCTAAGTAACATATAATTGCCCCAAAAATAACTTATGACTTAAAAATAAATTAAATAGTATTTATTTAATTAAATAACCAAATAATACATTTATAATTAGTTAAATCATCTTAGAGATAAATCAAGATGTGACATCCTTCCCCTTAAAGCTTGTCATCATTCTGATGACACTTATTCAAACACTAGTTCTAAATTAAAAACATTATTTAGTAGAAAAATAAAATAGTATGAAGCAATAAATCAAATAAAAAATGTGGAAATACCCTCTAGAACTCATCATAGTCCTCCCAAGTGGTGTTATCCTTGGAGTATTGATCCCATAAGACCTTTCATTGTGACACTTATCTATTACGTAAATGGAGTTTGTGATTGTTTATTACTCTGATTGGTTCCACAATGACCACCTTGGGATATAGAACCTACAAGGCATTCCAATCTAACACAAGTGAAGGATCAACTATATATATATATTAAGATAAGACACATGGAAGACATTATTAAATAAAGCTAAGGCTAGTGTTAATGAAAGCCTATACACTAAAGGGTTGAACACTTCCAAAATGTTAAAGGGTCCTACATATCTTGGTGAAAGTTTTGTTGACTTCCCAAATTTAATCAAGATTTTATGAGGCTTAACTAATAGAAACACTTTATCACCCATAAAAAACTAACTAGTTATTCTCTTCAGATCAACATAACTCTTTTGTCTATCATTGGCCTTGGATAATCTCTTCCTAATTATTTTGACTTTCTCTTCTATTTTTTAAGCATCTCAGATCCAAAGACTGCCCTATCTTTCAACATATCCCAATTTATAGGTGTTCTACACCTTCTTCCATATAATTCTTCAAATGGTGCCATATTCAAACCTAATTAGAATGAGTTATTATAAGAGAACTCAACCAATATAAGTTACTCTCACTTTTATTGATCATTTATGAAATATATATGAAGGATATCTTATAACCCCTGATTAACTCACTTAATCTAACCATCAATAAATGGGTGATATGTAATGTTGAAGTTTATTTACGTACCTAGAGTTGAATTTAGAGTCAACCAAAACCTATAATTATTATTGGATCATGATCTAAAATTATCTTCTTTATAAATCCATGTAAACTATACACTTCTTTTATTAATCTTTTCATAAGAGTAGGTGCATCATTAGTTAAGTTACCTAGTATAAAATGAGTTACCTTGGCTAGTTTGTCAACTACTACCAAGATCATGTCATGTCTATTCTATGACAATGGTAAACCTTGAACAAAGTCTGTACTGATCACCTACCACTTCCATTTTGGTATGTCATGTAGATACAACAATCCAATTAGATGCACATGTTCATCTTTTACATACTAACATTATAGATAGTGAGACACAAATTTTGTTGCATCTCTCTTGATTCCCTTCCATAAATAGAGTGGTCTAAGCTCAGCCATGAGATTGGTTAATTTTGGATGACTTTAATATGGGGTATTGTGAAGTTATTTTATAATTTTCCTCCTCATATTATCTTTATATCATACATACATCCTTCCATTTTATCACAAAATACCATCATTCTCTATTCTAAATCTTTTATACTTAGGATTTTAAGCATTCTCAGACAACGCTTTCCTAATATGATCATATAATTAATCTCCTTGTGAGATTTCAATCACTTGATCCTTGAAATTACTCTTTATAGTAGCCATGATTGCTATGCACCTCCTATGGCTTAGGGCATTAACTACTCTAGTTTCCTTGCATTTGATATAGTTAATATCAAAATCATAATTAGATAATAACTCTAAGCTACACCTTTTATGAGAATTTATATTTGGTTAGGTGAAGATGTTCTTGAGTCCTAAGTTATTAGTCTTGATCTCAAATGGTTTTCTCAACAAATAATACCTCTAAAGTTAAAAATCATGCATAGCTATTACAAGTTCTAGGCCATGAGGGTATAGTTCACCTTATAAGGCTTTAATTTCCTTGATTCATAGGCTACGACTACACCATCCTGCATAACAAATCCTCCAAGTCCATCCCCTGATGCATATATTATCATTAAAAATTAACCTTTGGGATCAAAAATTCTTAGAACTAGTGCTAAAGTAAGCCTCCTTTTTAATTCCTAAAAATATACTTCACACTTATCTGACTAGATAAAACTTTGATTCTTATGTTGCTGAGATGTAATTGGATTAACTATCTTAGAAAGATTTGGATTGAATTTCCTATAATATCCCACTAATCCCATGAAACTTCTTAGCTTGTACACATTATTTGGTTCTACCACTCCATAATGGCTCTTATCTTTATTGGATCTACTAAAATACCATCTAAAAAGATAATATGTCCTAAATATTACACTTTATTTTTAAAAATGCACACTTAGATAACTTTACATACAACTTGTGCTTCTGAAAATGTTGAAAAACTAGTTCTAAATGTTGAAGATGATTTTAATCATATTTATAATATATAAGAATGCCATCTATAAATATCAAAATAAAGTGATCTAGATAATCTCTTGACACACTATTCATGATATTCATAAATGTTTCTAGAGCATTTGTCAACCTAAATGGTAATATTGTGAACTCATAGTGATAATATCAAGTTATAAACATTGTTTTTGGAATGCCTTCATCTCTTATCCTTAGATGATGATATCTTGCTCTAAGATCAATATTAGAAAATATTATTTCCCCTTGCATCTAATCAAAAAGATCATATATATGAGGTAGTAGATATATATATATTTTTATTTGTATATTATTCAACATTCTATAATCAATACAAAGGAAAAGAGTGACATCCTTATTCTTGACAAAGATAACTAATGCAACCCATAGTGACACAGTTGGTCTAATCAACCCATTTTATGATAATTCCTAGAATTGAGCCTTCAATTCAACCAATTTAGTTATTGTTACCTTGTAAGGTACCTTATACTATGGTTTTGATCAAGGTATGATATCAATTGATAAATCAAACTCATGTTTGGGAGGCAATCTTGGCAATTTCACTAGAAACATATCATGAAAATTCCTAAGAAAAGGATAATATTCAAGGGATGGTTCTTTATATTTCTCCATTACATTTATCTTGATGATAAATGATTCACATCCTTTTGCTTGAGCCTTCCTGAGTTGCATTACAAAAATCTACCTAAACCTCAACTCTTTGTTCTCACCTTGAATTTGTGTATGATTTACAAAATCATCTTGACACTAAATCTTATTTATATAGTAGTCAACCCTGGCCTTATACTTCATAAGCCAAATGACTCATAGGATCACATCATATGACCCTAGCAGTGCTACATAAATATCCACTACTATTGTGAATTTGAGCAACCTAATCTCAACTTTAACTAAACACTTGTCAACTTTGACCTTTGACTCATTCCCATATTGTACCAACCATGAATTTATAATTAATCCATATTTTATAGATAAATTATTAAGTATTCTAGGAATAAAAAAACATTTAGTAGCCCTTGTATCTATCAAAATAGAAACTAGATGTTCAAATAAAATACCTAACAATTTTATGGGTGAAGCTTGGAATTCGGCTTGCCAATTGTCAATTATTGCATGTATCCATTTTTGAAATGTTCCCTATTATAGAGTAGAACCTTTTTTCTTTGAATTATCCTAGGTATAATCACAAGAAAAATGGTCACCTCTATAAATGAATTGACTTCTAGGTGGTCTTTTTATATCAGACTATTGGTTTCCCTTGAAACCACCTTTGAAACCATTACCTAGTTTCTTATTACTTGAACCACTATTAAATCTAGCATTCTAAATTTTGAACTTGATCTTGGATTCTCCGCACCTCTACTTATAATTCTTACTTTTGGAAGTTGGTTTAGAACTTACAAACTTTTTATTAAACTTATATCTAACCTGAGTTATAGATTTCAACTTTTGTTTCTATTTGACTTCCTTCTTAAAGACCTGATCCATGGTAGATGTCCCATGCATGTCCAAAACACCACAAATTTTGTTTTTTAATCCCATGATGAAATTACTAATTTTAAACCTCACATCTACCGGATACTGAGGTAGGCACTTCATATGTTTGGTGAATTATTCCCAGTATTCATTTACAAATAGGTCTCCTTGCTTAAGATTCTAAAAAATCTATAAGTTTTTTAATTTAAATATAACTATGGAAACCACTATGATCTAAAAAATGTCATGAACTACTTCCATGTGGTGGTAGTAGAGTTAAGATTCATTTCCAACTTTTTTTTACCCCACCATGTAGCTACTTCACCATCTAACTAGTAAGTTCCTCAAACTAGTGTAGTGACTTTGAAGTAGTTTAGAATATCAAAATAATTCTCCATCTTAGTTAGCCATGCTTCATCTCCATCTCCTAAAATGGTTCCATCGAACTTAGGTAGATTCACCTTTTTCATGTATCTATCCAATTCTATAGCTACACAAACTATCAAGTTCTAAGGCACATCCTCGTGCCTTTGATCTTGATGGATTTATTTCTCAATATTATTCTCTTCAGGGACATCCTAATGGGCTTCCTCCTCATGGCCATGAAATTCCTCTTCTAGGGATATAATATTATCCCTAATTTTATTCATAGATGTGAAAATATAATCCAACTTTATTGATTTCTCAATGGAAAATTGATTAGGATCAAATGGAGGGTTGTTATTATTGACATTTGAAAGACCCTCACTAGATGCTCTAGCTCACACCATTATCCTTTATAGTAAATAGAAGGATATGAAAATTTTAGTGGACTCATTAGCTCCTAGAGTTCAAGCCACAACTCTACTACTATAATGTAACATCCACATGAGGATTTACTAGAATAACATTTTTTTATTTAATTATATGTATTCATCATTAGAATTCATCACAAGAATCTAATTAGTGATCCTAAATTAAACATTCTAAATATGTTAACCATTAAATAGGTATGTAACAATTTATCTAATTACTAATAATGATAATAATAATAAATAAGCAAAATAAGTACAAAGTTGATTTACACATTTATGTACATAAATTCCAGAAAAGGTAATTACATAATTTTAGCCACTATTGCTGCAATACTACAACCACTACCATTAATCTACATATATATAAATATAACATTTTTATCAAGGTTAATGTCACAATAGTAAATATAATATAATATACAAGGCTCCATGGAACATGAGTCACAAAAAACTATGGTATCCAATGGTGATCTCAAATGTAGTTTCCAATGAATTAATATTATGGAGAGGAAGAGCATCATTGAAGAATTTTCCACACCAACCACAGACCATCAATTCCATGCACATTCTCCCAACTGCTACACCCGTAACCTATCACATGTATTAGGATATGAAAAGATAACTTGTGGATTACTTATCTATATTTGATGGTATATCACATTTATCTATGCATTCATTTGGTTAGTAGGTCGGCCTATGGAGTAACCATGGCCTAGATAGACTATATCTAGGAGGTAGTGGGTAATTGTTTATCATCATATTGTGAATTATGCTCTTATTGAAACTTGTGGAGGTTGCCCCATAGAAGTGGCTTGTCTATTATGATATATTTTAGTTATATTGGGATATATTTATTCTATTCTATTTTATTTTTGAATAAATTTCATTACAAGTGGTATCAGAGCTATGATTTGGGAAATCTTGTGGGTGAAACCCTAATTTTTTAAATTTGGCTATATATAAAAAAATGGTTGAAAATTTCACTGCAATTTTTTAATGGAGGCAAAAATAATCAAATTAATATTCCATTAAAATGTGAGATTATTTAGATCTGTTTTACAAAAGTTATCTCTATTTTAGGTTTTTCCATAAAATCGCTCTATAGTGCGTAATTCAAAGAATTTTTCTAAACTATTTACATTTTTGTAAATATTAGAAAAATTTGGATAGGTTATGTTCTTTGTATGTTTTGATTTGAGGCTGACATAAGTCCAAAATCTCTTGGTCAAAGTTGGGTCAAAAGTGTTAATCAGGGTCGACATCGTAAAGCTCTTTTATGGCAGGTCCACAAACTCGAGGCTAAGGAAAGGGTGCTAAAACTCTAGTTATAAATCCTAAAAAGGAGTAGATGGAGTTATAAGGGGGATGTACTAGATCCATTTTACTAGGGTTCTCTGACATAGATCAAAAAGTGAGCCAACTTGACTATAGTGTGTAAGGCATTTAAAGTGAGGTGCAAGGCATAAAATCTAATATGAAATCTATATAAGATAGTTTGGTATATATCATGATGGATTTGAAAAATAATCAGTCAAATCATCCAGCTATCACTATTACACAACCCCACCAGGGTGGTTCTCCCAACCAGTCTACTTTAAATCCAACTACATTGCCATAGAGGAACCTATTACCAAAGGTGGTTATGCACAAATTTGATGGAAAATATCCACTCAATTGGATCAAACAAATGGAGAATTTTTTTGATATGCATCATATCCTAGGTGGATAGAAGGTTACCATGGCATCCTTGTATCTTGAACCTAATCAATTCATTTAGTATCGATGGTTGTGTGCTTAAAAGAAAAAGACGACTCTCAATGTCACCTAGTCAGTTTTTATAGAGGAGCTAAAATTACCACAATAGTGTGATAGAGAATTACTTCATCCAAGTAGAAAAATTGTGATAGACTGGCTCTGTCAAGGATTGTATTCATCATTTTTAGAACCTACCCTTATGTGTGGAGACAATTTCTAAGGAGAACTTGAATGACCTATTTTTGGGTGGTCTCAAGGACCACATTCAACATGAGGTATGAATGTTTAATCCACTTAAGATTTATGATTCTATTATCATGACACATAGAGTTGTGGAAAAAATCATAACCAACAAGAAACAACCATTCACTCACTTCAAATATTGTAGCATATTGACACCAACATTTCCTCCACCTACCAAATTGACCCCTCGGCAAATTAAAGAGAAGCATTTAAAAGGATTATGTTTCGATTATGATAGAAAGTGGAGCAAAGGACATCGATGTGCTGAGAAGAATTTATTCTACATTGATGGATCCAATGAAGATGAAGAAGAAGATGATGCCTCCAATGATGATGAGGAAGAGATAGAGAAGGTACCTAAAGATTCCTAGCCTACAATCTCTTGTCATGCACTTACAGGTATTAGCACTCCACAAATTCTTAAGGTGGTGGGTTTCCTTAATAAATATAAGGTGTTTATTGATTTGGGGATCACACATAACTTCATCAACCATACGTTGGCCACTCGATTGAACTATTTCATCTACCCAACACCAAAATTTTAGGTCATGATTGCAGATGGTGGCACAATTAACTATTTATGCAAATGCCATAGTATTAAGCTTGTTATGGGTGAGTAAAATCTTGATTCTTCTATGTTTGATATTCCCATGGGTAGTATAGACATTTTTTTGGAGTCCAATGGCTCACAACCTTGGGTACCATTGAGATGAACTTCTAAGAATTATTCATGTGCTTTCATTTTGAAGGTAGGAAAATTGAACTATGTGGAGTACAATCTCCACAATTGATTAGTTCACATCAGATGACCAAGATGCTAAAAAAGGTGGTAGAGGGAATTATTGTATGATTATGTTCCATAGAAGTTCAACCCACATAAGCATCTACACATCCTGATCTACAGATGATTCTTGATGACCACCCACCTATTTTTAGGGCCATGCCAAAAGGACTACCACCAAAAAGAGAACATGATCATGTCATTAAACTACTTATATGAATTCAACCACCAAATATTAGACCATATAGATATCCATATGCATATAAAATTGAAATCAAAAATATGATCCATGAGATGTTGGAGGTAGGGATCATCAAGCATAGCCAAAGTGCATATTCATCACCAGTGGTCAAGGTGCAGAAGAAGGATGACACATGGAGGATGTGCCCAAATTATAAGGAACTCAACAAGTACACCATCAAAGATAAGTTTCCTATTCTAGTAATTGATGATTTACTTGATGAGTTTCATGGTGCTAATTATTTCACAAAATTGGATCTTCGCTCGGGGTACCATCAAATTATAATCAAGGATGAAGATGTTCATAAAACTTATTTTACAAATTCACCATCTACTTTTAGAGCTTGATAAACATTGTTTTTAGGCCTTTTTAAAGGAAGTTTGTGTTGGTTTTCTTTGATGACATATTGATTTATAGATAGGCATGGGAAGCACATCTACAACATGTGAAACACGTGTTGATAGTTTTGGATAAGCATCGGCTTTATGCGAATCCATCCAAATGTGCTTTTGGAGTATAGGAGGTAGAGTACCTAGGTCACATTGTTTCCTATGAAGGTGTCAAAGTTGATCCCTAGAAGATCAAAGCTATGACGGAATGGCCCATGCCAAAAACTCTCAAAAACCTTTGAGGGTTCCTAGAACTAACAAGTTACTACCAAAGATTTGTGAAAGGTTATGGTAGCATAGTAGCTCCACTCACTACATTTCTAAAGAAGGATGCCTTCCATTGGAATGATGCCACTGCCAAAGCATTTGAGAAATTAAAAGTATCTATGTGCACCACTCCAATTTTTACTACTCTAGACTTCTCAAAGACATTCAATGTTGAATGTGATGCTTCTGGATCCATGTTGGGAGCAATAATAATGCAGGAAGGAAGACCCATTGCATTTGAGAGTCATCAATTCAAAGGTAAGAATATAAAAAAACCTATTTATGAGAAATAAATGATGGCTATTCTTCATGGAGTTAAACAATTGAGGCTCTATCTAATGAGTAGACACTTTAAGGTGAAAATGGATCATGATAGTCTCAAATAATTTTTAGAGAAAAGATTATCATCTAAGGAATAACAAAAGTGGGTAACCAAAATGTTGGGTTATGATTTTGAAATCATCTACAAGAAGGGTAAATATAATGTAGTAGTAGATGCACTATCCAGATGGGATACATCCATAGAAGCATTACTTTATGCAATGTCCATATTGCAAGTAGATTAGGTGGATGAAGCTAGGTTAGAATGGGAGCAAGACAAGGATACATAGGTTCTGATTTAGAAACTCCAGCAAGGTACTTTAGCCTTTGGAAAATTTTAATGGAAAGTTAATGTCCTATGGTATAAGGGTAGGTTATACTTGTGCAAAGATTTAGAGCTTAAGCATAATATTCTTACTAAGTTACATGCATCTCCAATTGGGGGACACTTAGGGTTCTTGAAAACTTATCACAGAATTAAGAAAGAATTATTTTGGGAAGGACTCAAGGGATATGTATAAAAGTTTATGGTAGAATGCTTGATATGCCAATAGAATAAAGGTGAGGCAGTTAAGACCCCAGGTCTATTACTTATTATCAATTCTTAGTCAAAGGTGGGAGGAGGTTTCTATGTATTTCATCATAGGGTTGCCTTATTCTAAAGGTACAGTAGTAGCTATTTTTTTGGAGGCAATTCTAAAATTACATGGAACCCCAAAAATAATTGTAAGTGATCATGATCCTATTTTCACTAGTAATTTTTGACCTAAACTATTTTTCTATTTGGGTACTCAGCTAGCTCATAGCTCATCTTACCACCCCCAATTTGATGGACAAATATAAGTGGTTAATAAATTTTGAGAGAGGTATCTCCATTTTTTGTATCAGATAAATAAGAACATTGGGTTAAATGGCTACCACTTATAGAATGGTGGTATAACACATATTTCCATACCTCTTCTGAAATGTCTCCATTTCTCTCACTAAATGGTTACCATCCACCTTCCATCACTTCTTCATTAAAGGTGCAAACCAAGGTTCAATATGTGGAGGAGCACATTCAACATCAACAAGAGGTTTTGGCTAGTTTGAGAGAGAATTTGGCCTTGACACAAAATAAGATGAAGCAACAAGCAGATCAATACCATAGTGAGTAGAATTTTGAGGTGGGTGATTAGGTATTTGTATGTTTTCAACCTTACAAGTAGATTTCCTTGAAGTAATAGAAAAAGGATAACAAACTTGCTCCTAAGTATTATGGCCCTTATCAGGTTCTGTAGAAAACTAGAAGTGTGGCTTACAAGCTTGAGTTACCTCATTCATCTTGCATACACCCAATATTTCATGTTTCCTATTTGAATAAGGTCATTGGATAGAAACATTCACCCCATACAAAGCTCCCAGAACTAGATGAAGAAGGATGAGTCATTTTGGAACCAGAGAAGATCATCCAAACATGTACTAAGAGGTTGAGAACTAGAGAGATTAGGGAATATTTGATCAAGTGGAAGAACCTAAGTAGTGAAGATGCAACTCAGGAAGGTGAATATTTTTTGCAACAACACCCATAGTTGTTCAATGTTGAGGACAAAATTGGTTTGAAGGGGAAGGGCATGCTACACCCCTTACCTATCTCATGTATTAGGATAGGAATAGCTGACTTGTGGCTTACTTATCCCTCTTTGATGCTATATCAGATTTCTCTATGCATTCATTTGGTTAGTAGGTCGGCCTATGGAGTAACCATGGCCTAGATAGACTATATATAGGAGGTAGTGGGTAATTTTTTATCATCATATTATGAATTCTAATCTTATTGAAACTTGTGGAGGTTGCCCCCTCGAAGTGGCTTATCTATTATCATATATTATAATATATTTTAGTCATATTATGATCTGTTTCTGCTATTCTATTTTATTTTTGAAGTAATTTCATTACACCAACTAAGGAATGACATTCCCTTTATAGATGGGTTGATAGTTATGGTGTGAGAATCCAAAGAGACAAGCTAGTACCTATGTGTTATAATATATCTAATACATGATGTGTACCATAAATAAAATACAATCTAACCTTATATCAAACAACTATGTAAATCATACATATAAATTGATAATGTTTAACTAAACATTACTTTGGCCAAAGTTTTCAAATAGTTGTTGATCTCAAAGATTAGTCATATTCATACACACCACTTGATTGGATTTCCCTCATATTGCATTGATAATGTTGGATGAGATGGTGAAGTCCATATTACTACTTACTTAGTGCCATAAATATGAAATCTGGTTAATTTAAAACATAACTAACATATTCAATCAGATTACTTCCTATCAAAAAGCATACAACATGTTAAGTATGAAAATAATCAAAGTACATACATTTATTCCATCAAACGTATGCAACTATAGTATTTAATAGATAAATAATAAACCTAAACAAGTACAACCTACACCAATAGGGAAAATTTTATACTTTGATAACATGTTTCTAAATTTCATAAGTAACTCAATGTAAAACCATCTATGACAAGCCACTTTTATCATAATTTAGGTTGATGTACATACTTCACAAATTAAAACAACTAGTCATAATTAATTTTAAGGCTCATAATAAACAATAATTAAACTTTATTATTATTTTTTATTCTTTTTTTGAGTTATATGATTATAGATATGGTATTCCACATCATAACTTTAACTAACTTAATTAACAGTCAAAGATATATACCATATTTACAAGTATACTTTTCACACATATAAATATATGTTATATATCTATATGTTCTTATTTATTTCATATAGATGTATACCATATATATGTACAATGAATATATCAAATTTATAAAAAAAATATATACTATTTGCATGTATCTTCCGACATGTTATCATTTTGTACTATTATAAACTAATAGTGAATCCATTATGCTCAAAGTAATAAAATTTTGAACTCTCATATTCTAATGTTTACAATGTTATGCATTATAATATCTATTTTTCTTTTGGAACTTCATATAGTCTAAACAATAAATTTAAAAACCAATTCTAAAAATTATATAATGAAAACAAATATATAATAATCATATACATAAACCCTATTCTCATTTATATTATACTAACTTGTAGTTTTAAATCCATTAATCAATATAAAACTATACAAATCCATTTTATTTCACTCTCCCATAATTTGGGCTTAAAATAGATATACTATTTACATGGTATTTGTCACACAAGCATCCAAACTAACTACCAAAATTAGAATTAAAGGATCTAATAATCCAACACACAACCAATATAACAATTTCCTTTGAATAAACTGAACATTATCAACCTTATAAATTCATATTCATTTTTTAAGGTTCGAACTTACCAACTAAATTTATAAATAAATTTGAATACACTAAGTATTTTTAAAATACATTATTTATTATCCAATATTGAAATGTTTGAACCAATTACCAACCCACATAAACATTATACAATTGTACATAATTATTGTACGCATGTGTATGTATAAATAAAATCCACAATACATATATCCATCTTGACTAATATTTCAACAATTGAAAATATATTGCATGCACACTAAATGGCTATATAGTCTCCTTACAAAAAGTATTCCATTTACATGAAACTAGTAGGTTATAATAAATATAGCCACATATAATTTTCCCTGTAATGACATGAATCATCATCCACTCCATTCTTAAAATAACTTTAAAAAACATATAATCTATGTCATGGATAAATCAAAATTATAAAGAACTATTATATATATATATATATATATATATATATATATATATATATATATATATATATATATAAGATCTCAGTATTTCTAAAATATAATTGTAAACTAGTTATATTTATAAACTCAAGGTTCTGGTGTATTTCCACACTATATTGAAGCTTAAGGTTTTGATACTAATGTACACAATCCATCAATTATAGGATTAAGAAATTTTCTTAAAAGACAAATCACAGACATTACTATATGTATTATATACCCAAATTTAGTGCTCATGTTTCCATGGATTGAGCCTATATTGAATGCACTAATTAGAATCCTATCCCACCATATTAATTTACACACAATCTTGTTCCATAATTCTAAGGAAATTAGAGATATAGATTTAGTTATGTGGATGGACGAGCCATCCATAGGGATAAATCTATATCTTATTAAAATATTTTTAGCAAGGCTTTTCCCAAAAACCCTAGTAGGACATATGAATAGAATTTACTTTATTCTACAAAACCAAATAATGGAATTTCATTACCAACCTTGAAATAGCTTCCAATTTTGTAATTTATTGAACCAAAATGTATTTTATTTCCTTATTTTTTCACACTCCTTATTTTCCATGATGTTTCATGCCCTTCTCTCTATCTCCTTATTATCATTATTTCTCCATAAATCTCTCTCATACATTCAATATATTAAACTATAACACCAAACTTGTAGTTCACCTTATTTCCCATCATTCAAAAATACCATTATTTGCAAAACTATTTATTGATCTAGGTTAACTCAAGTTTGAACAAAATAAGAAATCCCGAATTCTCATGAATGTACACAAAATCATTTAATCATTATTTTAATCCTTTTATTACTACATGGTCTTTTGACCTAACATGCATGTATTTCAACTTTACAAAGTCAACTTATAGAATCATTGTTAATGATGTTGATAACCCAAGTATATCAAAACAATGAAACCAAAAATCATATATTAATGCCAACATATTAAACCCATTAGTTAAGGTTAGATAATAGGATAGCTTAGGTAGTCATTAAATCATCTTAATCAAGGATCAACATTATCATAACTTCAAATAGCAAAGTGACTAGTGTAAAGTTAAAAATAAGGTTTTGACTTTAATAGACAATCAAAAAACTATTATAAAAATATAAAACATAGTTATATTATAAGTATGTAGTTTTTAAAATCAATACCACTAAATAGACTATCCAAAATTTCTTTAACTATATTTTTATACACAAAGCCATTCAGCTAAAACAATGATATTTCTCGAATATCATAATAAACAACTAATGTATTAAGACATTAAAAGACATTCCAGTTAGTCTATAAGTAGTAATAGATAGATAATAATCATACATATTTACTTACTCATTAATAATTATCATTATTAATCATGAATACAATAGCATGACATGATCATAAAGCAACATTATGCACTCAATCTATGTACTATAACCATAGTGTAATCACATAATTATATCCACATAAGCATTAAATGAAAATTGGATCACAAATAATGCACATAATCAATAATCTAAATGTAGATAACTAAAAATACATACTGTATCCAACAATGTAGGCAATGCATATAAATAATGATAACTATTGTGAAGTGTGCATGGGTTTCTAGTTGTTTCTCTATCATCCCCCAATACCTCCATCTAAGCCGTCTTCTCCGATGATGCTCTCCCTCCATTATGATTTGAGGGATGGATATTTATTTCATCAAAATCATGAAAAGAAGGTATTTATCCCATAATATCATGATATATATCCATAACATATTGTTGTAACAACTAACAACATGGTCATAGTGTAAAGTATATACAAATATAACTAACTAATAATAATTCAATCATGTGATATAAGAAACATATATTTTCCCCATAAATAGATTATGACTTACAACTTAGATAAATATTATTTAATCAATTTAATAACCAAATATTTCATGGATAATTAGTTAAATCATCTTAGAGACAAATAAAGATGGGACAAGTGACCAAATTGTTTAATTAAGAACAAACCAACTACCCAAGGCATTAGTGACTCTTGAAAACATATTCAATCAGGATGATGATTCAAGGAAGGATAAAGTTAACATGTCTAATAAGTAGGAGCACTATGATAAGTTCACCATATTTAATCATAAGATGCTCAAAATAAGTAAATTTAACATAAAGGAAGAAAACGTAGCCTTTATAGAGTTTGTTATGAATTTACAAACATATTCTCTTGGGAGTAAAATGATTTGAAGGGGTTTGATCCTAGTTTGGCCCATCATAATATATAATTGGAGGAAAATGATAATCCTATAAGACAAAATCAAATACCAATCAACCCCATGATTTAACTCATCAAGAAAAAATAGTTGACTAAGCTCATTGATTCCAACATCATCTTCCCCATCAAACACTCTCTATGGGTTACTAACCTTATGCATGTAAGGAAGAATAATGGGGAGATAAGGTTATGTGTATACTTTAGGTATATAAAAAAGGTGTAATTGAGAGACCACTAACCCTTTCCATGCATGTATAAAATTCTCAAAAAGGTTGAAATTTCACAACATTTTTCCTTTCTTGAGGGATACTCAGGGTAAAATCAAGTGTTGGTAAAGGAGGACCAACACAAGACTGCCTTCACAACTAAGTGGGGAACTTATGCTTACAATAAGATTCCCTTTGGGATATCCAATGGAGGGGCCACCTTCCAAAGGTAAATGGATTTGGCCTTACAAGGACTCATCAATGAGATGGTGATCATCTACCATGATGACATCATAATCTTGTACATGGATGGTAAAGACCACTTGACACACCTAAAGTTGATATTCAATAAGTGCAGGTAGTATGGGGTCTCTTTGAATCCTAAAAAATGTATTTTAGTTTAAGTGGGTAGAGTTTTATCTCATATTGTGTTAGAATAAGGTTTTTATGTAAACCCTGAGAGGATATGTGTAACCCTTACTCTATCACTACCCAAGTAAAAGAAGGGACTACATAGTTTTTTATGGAAGATCAACTTCATTAGAAGGTTTATCCTCAAGTTTTATAAATTTTTAAGGCCTCTAACTTTCATGCTCAAGAAACATAAGGACTTCACATGGAATAAATAAGGAAAGAGAATATTTTAATCCATTAAATAGGCTATTTCCCAATCACCCACTCTCCTAAACCTTGATTTCTTGAGGGAATTATTTTTTTATGCCTTCTCAACCAATGACACCATTTATACCATGTTAATGCAACAAAATAATGAGGGTCTTGAACATCCCATAGCTTTATTTAGTTGATCATTGGAGGGATATGAGGAGAGGTATACATATGTGTAAAATAATGTAATTAAAGTCATGAAAGGCCTCAAAAAATTCATACACATGGTGTCTAACAACAATATTTATGTCATGGTGGTTCACCCTAACATCAAAGACTTCCTTCTTAATTAATATTTGAGTGAAAAGAGAGTAGGTTGGGTGAATAAATGCATGGAATATGACATATAAATGAAATTCACCAAGTTGTTAAGGGGTAGAGGACTATGTGAACAAATGGTATCAGATGTAAACGAGAAAAAATAAGTGGTTTTAGAAATACAAAGTGATCACCAAGTAGTTGTAACTATAACCTCTTCTATCTTGACATAAAACATGGTAAGATTATATCAAATAGGAGAATGTCCTATAGGGATAGATAAGAAAATAATAAGGTATTATAGGCTGAAAAAAATCCCTTATATCTTAGTTTATGGATTTATATTTAAAAATCATCTTGATTTCATGCTCTTAAGGTGTGTAGAAATTAACCAGATTGACAAGCTCTTAGATTAGTTTTGAGATGGGCTTATAGGAGGACATTTGGCATCCAAGAATACAGAAACAAGGATAATAAGAGAAGGATTTTTTTCCAATATTGTTAAATGACTCCCATGATTGGGTTAGGATATGCCAAAAGTGTGCCATGTTCATTGGGAAATAAAGACTAGCTACCTTACCTCTGAAACCTATCCAAGTGGAGAATCCCTTCATGCAATGCGGCCTAGATTTTGTACGCATGATACATCATCCATATTATGTAGGACACAAGTTTATTTCAATTGATATATCCTAATTCAATAGGTAGGTTGAAGTATTAGACCTTAAAGACATATCTGAGAATTTAATTTTAGAATTCTATGAGAGCTTAATAATTAGAGTTGGGATCCTATCCATAATCATATTAGATAATGCACTAGAATTTAGTAGTGAAAGGGTGAGCGAATGAACTCTCAACTATAGAAAACACCTCAACACTTATTAAAACTACTATCCATAGGGAAACTGACTTGTAGAGTCCACCAACAAGAACTCAACCAAAATCATAAGGGAAACTATGGAGGACAATCAGAGGGACTAACATACCAAATTAAGGATAACCTTGTGGGTATATAGGATCAATCCTAAGAGATATAATTGTCATTAACCATGAATAATTCTCTATGTAAAATAAGAAAGGTTTCCCATATCACTTGAATAACTAACCTTGGAATTCACACATGAACTAATGGAAAATGATGCCATAGAGGTAAGGATTAATGAATTAAGGGAGCTAAAATAGATAAGAGATGATGTTATGCATGTTATGTGATCCCATCAAGATCAATTCAAGAGGTCATTTGAAAATAAAACTTGTTCAAGGACCTTAAAACAATGTGATATTATGCTAAATTGGGATGAAGTCTAGTCTAAACTAGTTAAGCACTCAAAGTTTGATAGCATATGGAGTGGACCTTACACTATCACTAATTACAAAGAGCATACTGCATTCAAGTTATCAAGGTTGAATGGTGAGGAAATACATATCCCTATCAATGGGGTGTTCCTTAAGTATTGTTATTAAGAATCACATGCTATCTTTGTACATAGTTGTCTAGGTTTCCCTTTCTTCCAAGTGTTGTGGCACAAGTACTTTATTACTTATTTGTTTAATTATCTTGTTGTTTTAATTGTTGTGTCTCATGATTGTGTTATTTTATGTCTTATTGTGTGTATTTTGAGTATGTAATATACCTTAAGTTTTGAAAGGTTTTGGGTTTCTTTGTCAATCTTAAATAGAGTAGTCATCTCAAACCATGTTGTCATGTGTGAGTCTTGTGATCAAAAAATGAGATAGTTGGTTCTATTGCATAGCAGGTAGGTCAACCCATATGAGTCACTAGAAATGTTAATAATTTGGCCACACATGCCAAATATCAACCCCTATTGTTCAAAAATTTTTCATAAGGCTCTCAATCTTACATATGATGATCTAGATCTCTCATGGTAGTTCAAAGAGGGGTCACTTTCATCAAGTCAGAGGAAACATGTTCAAGTGGTGTAATTATGTCAAAGAATGTCATGGTGGTCATATTCTCACCTTGTTTGATCTTGTGTCAATTTTTCATTGTTTCCTAACTATGTATAAGTGTCCATAACAAGTTTTGATGTGGTCCTTATGATAAAAAATCAATCATATTGAAGATGACTCGAATGTTGAAGCTCATGGCCAGTAGTGAATCCATCTAAGCATGTTGAGAACTTATAAAAAATGGAAAAATTAGAATATTAGAGATCATATGAAGAGAATGTGATAAGATTGTTTAAATATTTAACATGTTTTGAGGTCTTTTAGTAAATGTAAAGGTAACTTTAATTGATATTTCACTTGAGATCATGCATATTACCTTTAAAGGGTATTCACACCATGTGAATAGTATTATTATGTCTCTTAAGACACTATTAAATCATTATCAAAGGTCAAATACATTCAAATCATCTCATTAGCATCATAATACCATTATAGAGTGGTTTCATATGCAAAAGGATCTTCTTTTAAAACTCAAATTCTTTCCATCCACCACAAAGGGGTTCACATGTGTGAAAAATGACTTTTAACCTTCCCACCACCCATACTCCTTATTTTGAAATCATTTTTGACTCCTCATTTACCTCTTCTTTCCCACTAATATCATTTACAGATCTCAAACCTGAGAAAGTGTAATAAAATGATGTTTTGTTAGTGTTTTTAGACTTGTATTGACCCATACATTATAATTAGGATTAGGAGAAGGTCTGATACTTTATAGAGTTCTCTTATAGATACCTCAAATAAAAATTCATGCTTTATATCTGTATGGAAAGGTATAAGTGGTAATAAGATCTCCATCGATCCCTTAGCAATCTCATAAGGGCTAGTTTGAGATGGATGATATGGTTCATATAGAAGAATTTAGAACCCAATATCTTTTCCATATGTGGGGTCCCTAGTGGGATTAAAATTAATGGTATTTGTTTGTAGATTAAGGCTTTGATCTTTATGAATAATCACTAATACCACTATTTGGCCTTAATCCCTTTATAAACCCCATAAACTCATCTATAAGTAGATTCATAAAAAATTTAAGCTCATTGTGATAACCTAAGTATGGATAAATGTATATAAAGGCATGTTGAGTGTTTTAGACCCCTTGAACATGTTTTCATGACACTTGTAGTGTTAGATGAACACATGGTTCCCCTTTATTATCGATCATAGTCATTTTCAATTTTTTTATGTTATCATAAAGGAGTAGAGCATGAAAGTGATTAGTGTAAGTCTCCATGTCTTCCTCAAGGTTACTAACATGCCTCACCTAGTCATAATTTGGTTAGAATATACCCCTTTAATATCTTTAATGATTAACATGTGAAGGAAGGAAGGAAATTTACAAACATGATCTAGTTACTCTCATGACAGTCCATCTTCAAGATAAAAAACATGTGAATGGTGTCTTCTTTAGGTTACAAAGGTGTTTCAGCATGTGAAGTATCTCCTCTCTTAGAATTAACAAGCCTCATTATGGCTCTCAAGGCCAAAAACCATTAACTAGCTCCCAATGCTTTCATAGGCCTTTTAGTAAGGTTAAGGTTTTTTAGCATTGTTTAATGTTTTTGTGAAATACTAGGTTTAAATTTCTCTCTCAAGATGCCTAATTAACTAGATCTAAGTACTTTGATTTGTTGAGTATATACATATTGATGTCTAGGGTCCCAATAGATGGTCTTGAATGAGGAGTAATAGTCCATATGAGATCTATCAAAGGGTGTATGCTATGTAATGACTTTATAAAGTTATTTCCACCTCATAATAGGCTTTGATTTCAAGACTCAGAACTTTATAGGACTATATGAATACACCTATAGGTTTAAGTCCTCCTACACAATCCAAATGATGGAGTGAGCCAAAGCCTACATAATAACATAAGGGGTCAATGGGACTATAAGAAGAAAGCACTCAATCAAGTTTAGACACATGGTTTGAATGCTAATGATAGAGTCTAGAACATCATGTTCAAGCCCAACCTTCAAGGAGTTTCCTCAAACCATCACCTATAGTTGAACCTAGATAGACTCAAGATAATAATATATACTTTTGAAACTAAATATCTTAAAGGAGAATATTGACTCTTAATAAGGCCAAAAATATTTCCATCATGGTGTATAAACCCTCCTCTTTCTCATGGACTTGTGAAAGGACTCCATTGGTAGTCAATCACTCCTAATCACCACCCATAGGACTACAAGCATTTTTCCTCCAACCTTGAATGTGAAATGACATATACACATAGAGGAGATATCCTAAGCATGAGAATATAACATAAGTATTATGTTTTTGAAAATAAATGGAGAGATTAAAGGATAACTTAACAAGCTAACTCAAGCATGTACAATTAGCTCATTGTATACAAGTCTGCCTGGTCAATTGGAGTGTCTAGCTGATTTGAATGAAAATGGAAACAAAATATGTAAGGGTGACCCCATGGTATTATATGACACCAATACAATCCTTAGGATCTCTAAAATATAACCAAGTTTAATAAAGTTACATGGGCCTAATTTAGCATCCATGACACATAGACCTATGTGTATGACTATAGAGTGATTTTTGATAGTAGATTTAAGTGAGGCATAGTTTTAGAGATGTTGTAAAATTATGAGAGAAAATTATATGAGACCCAAATATATCAACAATAAGTAAAATATAGACATAAACCACTCAATTCTCTAGCACCAACTAATTCAGACACTCAAACTGGTCTAAGGATGGTATGGTAGACCTAAAAGAGAAAAAATACAAAGTTATGAGTTTGAAAAATTTATGATAAGTGTAACAGTTGATATTGGATGGAAAAGGGTGTTGATACAACCTTGAATTAATCAATTCACCTACAAGTGTTCTAAATTCCTAAGGCTCAGTTTTGGCCTATAAGGCCTAAACCCTCCTTAAGCTCTCAAAACACCATCTTCATCCTTGTAATATATTCAAACTCCCTATCTAGACCTAAGGTCATGAAGAGATATATGACGATAATAAATATATTTAGGAAGATTTTTTAGGTAGAAGAAGGTAGGGGAATGATAAATTTAGCCTAATTACCCCTCTTGAGCTCCATCATCTTAATTTTCCATTTCGTGCTACCATTTAAAATGTTCATACCTTACATGGTAAGATGCATGGGGCCTAGTGATCTTATGGGAAGTTGGGGACCCCAATTCACTTATTACATATGGTAGAGATATTTTCATTTAATATCTCAACTCTATTAATAATCCTTAACACTATTAGCATACCTAGAATGCTTAGTGAACATTCTAAGGCTGCTAAATTCTACTCCGAACCCACCTTAAAAGGTACATAGGACCAGGAGTTGTTAAGGATATTTTATGGGATATATGGGCTCATCATCCATGGAATTAAGTTTTTAATCTAAGGCCTATACTCTATGAACCATTGTTAAGATAGTACATCAGTAAACCCCTTCCTAAACCCTGATAAGAACCCAATAGAGGAAAACTAGAGGGAAATGCATCTAAATGCCCTGATTTGGATTGGGAGACACCTAAAACACATTGTTCACTCTAAGAAGGTCCTATTCATGGCATTAGTTTATACTGACAATTGTACAGATGCACTAGGCACCCTATTTTTTAAAGATTTAGTGATGAATCCAAGGTATAAAGCTAGATGAATACTTGCATATCATTCAAAATGATGGTGTGAAGTGTATTCCATTATATTAGGTTAAAAAATACTCTCATTTCCTCTTGAAAATGAATTTATAGGATTGGAATAAAGAGGTAGTCTAGAGGTGTCAGTGAAAGGTGACCTAGTCACCTAAATGAGAAAGAATTACAGGTGTGCAATATTTTAAAGTAACAATTCAAGGTGTAATATGATATTTTAGACTTAAAACATGCTTAATTACCCATTATTAATGTTTTATGCAAGTTTCATGGCCATCCAAGCAACTAGCATCAAGTGACTAGGCCCAATTTCCTAGAAGGCTTATTTGGTCAACTAAGGGAGATGTCTATTAGAATAGAGGGATGATAAGATAATAAATTTAAGGCCATAAAAATCTATTGAACTACTTAATGGAGGAGAGAAATCAAATTTCAAGTCTATTTGGAAGATAGGAAAGTTTTTAAATCCTTATTAGCATGAAAAAGAGAGAGGTAGGCTACTTAATGCCTCATGGAGGCCAATTAAACCATAATACCACTATTGTAACTACCAATAAATGTAGTGGTTGACCAGGTTTGGTTGATCATGCTTTGAATGGGGTTAACCAAGACTAAAGAAGCCTCTACTATACCATTTCCTATGCCATACTCTCATTGATGATCATTATGTAGGCAAGATGGTGTATGGGAGAGGTCATGAAGTTGTTACTAATCCTTATGCATGTTTGTAACTGATTGTTGAGTAAATGAGGATCATAATGGAAAATCCTCTATAATTTCACACCATATTCCCTTCTCTCCCCTTCTCTTTTTATATAAATTGAGGCTCAAAATCCTTTGTATGTATCCCTTAGTTGGGTATGAAGAAACCCTACCCAAATTAAACCTTGTAAACCTTTGAATTAATATAAGGACTGGTTCAAATTATTTATGTTATCTTAGTGGTTTTCATACTTGTTTATTTGCATAAATTTTGAATCTTATCTTCCTTTTTAGGTCCTTGTTCTCACCTAATTGCTAGGAGATTATCTAAATAGGTCATATGGTGTGTAAAAGTGTTGTTGATTGTGATTGGAGTAGAATTTGATTGGTAGTTTCATGAAAATAGACCTTCCATTCATCATCCTCAAGTTTAACCCACTTAACATAACATCCATGTGAATTATTTATGCTTAGGAGTCTCTAGGAAAGAGTGATCTAATCAATAGTCTTTTCCTTACTCACAAGTGTTATTGAAGGGTCAAATATAGTTGACATAATATGATGGTGCATTACCTCCCATAACTTAGGGTTGTTTATTCATTTTCTATCCCTTTTCATAAATAATTTAGTAGTTTTAGGAATTGAACCAATAGATTATTTATGAGGGGAGCTAGCCCCAAAACTAGAGGTTCATCTCACTAATTAGGCTATCCATACCTAGAGGTGATCTCATTATATCAATTGGATGAAGTAGGTCTAAAATACCTTTGACTAAAGGGTGTAATCCATATTGATAATAAGTGTCCCATATGAGAATCCTCTACCCTTCCCACAAATAGTTCTAGCATAGTTTCCACCTATAGTTCTAGTACAGACACCAATTATAATTTTAACATCACTACTAGATATTACATAGTTATCAGTTACAATATAGAGTACAAATCCCATGCATACCTCATAGTGTTTAGTAGTGTCATCAGACTATGCTAGGTCTACTCTTATGGTATCTACATGTACACATACTCTTTTATAAAGACCATTACTAGAGAAACTCCTATGTTAGCAATATATCAAAGATTCTATAGGACCTTCCTCTACTCAATTTAAATTGAGATAAAATTTATTGGGGTCTAGTAGTTCTCATCATAGGGAACCTACATAACCTACAACTTATAATTCTACCATATGGGTCCTTAAGACCCCTACAGTTCACATGGCATCACATTCAATGACACAACACCATAACATCACTACACAAGTAGCTTTAAACTTAGATTATATAGAATATTATATCATGATATCATATTTGCCCTTTCAAACCACATACATGATAATAGTTTCCCTATTTGACATATGTAAAAGTGATAATTAATCTCCCATGAGACTCATAGGTTAGTATGGTTACTACACTCGTACACACTTCTTTCTCTCTCTTACTCCTTGTAATTTTTTTTTTCATTTGTTTGTACATAACTTATACTCAAAAAACACAAAAATAGTATAACATGTCAAAATAAAATAAAACATTAAAATATTAAAAAAAACATAAAATTTATAGATTGTACGCATTGATATGTTTACATTTCTACTACTTGCCAGATATTGCATATTTTTAATTATCCTAGTATAGTCAATTTTATCATACACATATGTTTCCCTTATTCTTATTAAATTCTTATAGGTTCCAAATATGACTTTGATCCACTACACTAATCTATATTAGCTATCATCTACCCAATAGGGGAATTTACACTGATCTAGGTTTATACATTTGATAGATATGCCTACTTTGGGGTATATCTTATATAGTTATTATAACCAGTCTTTATATTTACATACTATACATTATAGTTTATGCATTAATTTATCTTGATATTTATCATTAATCATCATTGCTTAGATTATTTATCAACTATCACTAGTATATATACATCCTAGCATCTACATTGATTTATACTACATAGTTATACATGCTTTCATTTCTAGTTATCCTAGATTAGAATTGATTATGTTCCTATTATTCTCTCATCTTTTAGGGAATTTGAGTATGCCATTGATATTTGGCTCTATGCCAATTCTTTGTTTGTATTCTTTTGTTATGTTCCCATGTCCCTTGTGCGTGTTTTAAAATTTATTTTATATGTAGACATTTAAACATGTCCTTATCTATGGATCTAAGCCAAAATTGCTTGTTATTTGCATATGTAGACATTTTAACATGTCCTTGTATGTCTTCAATCATATATTTAGTGACATGTTCCCATGTCCCTTTTAATTATGGCCCCTTGGCCTACTTTTGCATGCCTCATGTGCTTGTATGTATGTTTCCTTATATGATTCTACACCATGACACTTGTATTTTCTTATTACACACACACTAGTTTTTGATTCCATGAGGGATCTCATGCATCTACCCTTCCTACTTTGGAGCCATAATGGATATAATTCCCCATCCCCCTAGGTAATTACTTAGATTTATTGTTATACACATTGATTACGTCTATCTTGACACCATTTTATAATGCTAGATTAAAACATACATCTTACATTCACTACTTATGCTCAGATTCATTTACATTTCAATGATAAATTTATACATTATATTGAAATATCATGCACATACTCTAGATTTTGTGAGATACTTCTTTAGATGGTAGTGTTGGCCTTTTTTAGCATATGTACAAATATTTTAAGGACTGAACAATGTTCCTAATTGAGAGAAGGATCTAAGATAAATGGACGATATATATAAATTTGCATAAGCAATCTTGTAGTTTAGGAGATGTACAAGTTTACATATGCTTCAAAAATTCATTCAAGCTTCCAAAGATCAAATAAAAGCTCAAAATAACAAGTCTAGGATCTAGACCATCATTAGGAAATCACTCAAAAATTGACTATTTAGTTTGTTTGTAAATTTGGTAAGTATGCTCAGAAAGCCTCACAAGCCCTCAGGTTACATGGACATGTTGCTCTTAGTAGCTTGATTACTTTCTTCAAGTTTTGTGCCTCCATGATTTTATTTGCTTCAAGATCCAAGCCTTTACAGTTGATCCTACAACATAACACATTCTCACTAACATCAAAATACATATTGACTAAAAATATATCTATGCTTAAAATTGATGGTTTGAAATATGTCAAATACATCCACATGAACATCAAATGATGTTCGTGTAAACATCAATTTTAATCAAGGAAAGTAGCCATTTTGGTTTAAAGGGTCCTTAAAGGGTTTGAAGTTGGTCTAGATATAATGGTCCATGGGATCCCTCATACTAACACATAAAATATAATAATCCATGCTAAGTCAACCAAGTCAAAAGGTCCCTAGGTTAAATCCTTAGAAGATCTACAAGTTAGACATAATCTAATGGTGCTAGATAATCAAGCCAAAATCTGATGGAGCACAAAAACTGATAAGAAAGTGAGACCAAGGAGATCAAGGGATCATGCTCACTCATACATCTTGATCAGATGCAATGCATGAGTCAAAAAGGTTAGAAAATCCAAGGAGCTAATGAGTAAAGGGCAAGTGGCACAAGCACATTTAATTGGCATAAGATCTAAGACATGCGTACATTCATACATTTAGATCTAACCACATGAGTAGAGTCAATAAGTCAAAAGTATATATATTATGCCATTGAACATAAATATAGTTTAGCATGATATAGATAGTTTGAGTTGGAAATCGATAGATAATAAGAAAGAGCAATCTCAAGAAGTTTTTGATGAAAGTCAAAGAAGTTATTTTGGACCCAGGCAAAGCAAACATAAAGGGGCTAAGCTTAGAGGTAAACCAGAGTTAAACTAGGGCCATAGTCTAGAGACCAAGAATTACCATTACTACTCCATATAATATATCTTTGGGTCTAATACAAAAGTCAAAGATGGACCAATGATTATGAATCAAAATTATGTAGTTTTACAGACTTTTATAGATATTTTGACTATGTGAAAACCAATGGTCTAAGATTGGTTTTCAAATATAGTAGACTTATGTCTTGCTTATCATCATTGATCATTTTTTATAATGTTATTTGGCCATCCAATGTAGATGTGTCACTTTTTAACCAGTTCTAAGACATGATCCTTATAAATAGATTAGGTAGAGGTGGCATGGAGTCCTAAGATGAAGACATAGTGGATCATGGAGCATTATATTCTTTTGCAAAGATTTTAAAATTATACCTTATTGATAAGATCCCGACTCAATAACATCTCTAATTAGTGTTAATCTTTCAAAAGTGGTTGGGCCTTTTTCAATGCATAGTTTCCTCTCTCTCCTTCTTTTTATATAAATGTAGGCTTTTAAACCTTAAAATGGATCATCTATCCCTCTTTTTTGGTATGACTAGACTCTATTAAATTTTGTATTGTGACACTTATTTGATGTAATAAAGACTAAATTCCATCATTTTCTAAGCCAGATTGAAGTGTGTTCTATGAATTCATGCACTATAGTTAAGAGAATGTATGATTCCTTTCTTATGCCTAGAGTTTTTCTCACCTTAATAAAGGGCTTAATAGTCTCTCAAATCATTATAAGCACAATTTATAGTTTATTGTCTCTTTGAAAGTGGATAAAATCCCTCTCTTACTAATCTAGTAACTAATTAATGTTGTGTTCTTAAATATTTATGTGAGATTGATGTTATTTGGTCTAAAAAGTATCTCATACTATTTTTTTTGTAAGTTGGAGTGATCAAATCATTGGTGCATCACCAATTTTTTACATGATTTTATAATTTTTATCAATTCTCTCTCCCTTTTCCAAGTAGGTGCCAGTTTAGATTTAGTGTAGGTGATAGATCCATAAGGAATCCAACCTTATTTGGAAGTCTGATCCATTTGTAGGAGAACCATAGCCTACTATTAGTCTCATTTTGGTCTATATTTGAGTAGAGGACTAGAATAATCCCCTTTATTAGCTAGGGTGCAATCTATAACCCTAATAGTTTTGACACACCTAGTGGGATCCTCAAAGATTCTTTGGTATAATTGAAGTTTGAATATTGAGAAGAAATATTCATAGTAGGAGTAGAGATCTACCATCATCAAAAGCTAAAGATCCTTCAAGTTTAATATATCATAACATATTTTAGATAATGATTTCATGCCAAAGGTTACAATAAGAGCATCAAGTAAAGGTACTTATTTTGAATATATTGGATTGCCTCCTACTTTTTATAAAAGATCAAGATTTAATAGCACAAGGCCTTATCCTCCAAAGTAGTATTTATCTTCTAGTTAGTCTATTTTTTTAGTCTAATCTATTGTTCCCATAAGCCAAATCCCTTTTTCCCAAGTGGTTATTAGGAATCAAGTGTTTACCCCATTTAATAGGGGTAGTCCCTTAAATTTGGCCCAGTATGATGACATTACTATGTCTAATAAAAAAGGTATCCCTTTCTTCTCTAGAGAATGGGATAAAACTACTGCTATTAAGCATATCCAAGATAATTCCAATCTATGCTATGTTCATAATGGTACTCAAGATAATGTGGCTATTAGATTACTTGTTGCCTCTTTCAAGGGAAAAACATTGTAATGGTATATGAGTCTTCCTTTGACCTCCATTTCTACTCGAGATGAGTTAGGTGAAACTTTAGCTAAGAAATTTGAATAAAAATCTGATCATCTATCTTTGGTTGAATAATTAAATACCATAAAAAGGTACCCCCATGAATTCATGTCAAAATTTAACCTTAGATTCAAAAAGACATGGATTAGGATCTGTAAATTTGTTAGACCATCCCCAGAGTCTACATTTTTTTACTTCCTTAAGGTTCTCAATTCTAATATAAGTGTCCTGATACTGTTTATAGGTGGTAACAACTTGCTAAATGCCTATAAGATTGCTATCAGAGCAGAGAAAAACTTGATTCAAGCTGTTAAAATAGCTCTAAGGCCTCTAATTCCCTTTTTTCTAGAATTAAAACCTATTACTCCCTCTAAAATTCCCCAAATTATATCTATAGCCCCTATTCCATTTCCAAAAGTCCAAGTTATAGCCCTTCCTAATCAATCTAGTGAGATTAGTGATTTGAAAAGCACATTACAAGATTTTGGAAATGAAATTATTTCACTCAAGAGATAATAGTACTAAGGCAGACCTTATTAGTAGAAAAACTATAGTACCTATCAGTCTTTCAATAACCAAAGACCACCTTATCATGGTTTCAAGGATAATAGGAAACCTTATCAAAATTAAGGAGCTATAACCCAAACTAAGCCATATGCAACCCTTTATCCGAATGTGCCTTTCAGCTCAAAAGTTATTATTTCTCAAAATAACTTAATTCAATATTTAGGTTGGAAACCTTCCAATAAAAATGACCTTCAAAATCAATCTTTGGTATCACAAGAGATTACTATGACATAGATGACACAAGAAGAGTTACCTCTTCAAGGTGGTAAATACCAAGTCATAAATATAGAAATACAAGGAGAAGCTCAACAAGTTCTAGGGCATCCTGATGCTATCAATGTTAATTGGCATTTGGATGATCACATTACATTCAATAAAGTTGGTGAAACTAGAAACACAAATGGTCAAGTGGCAACTCTGACTAGAACTAAAACAAGAGTAGTTGAATAATCTCAGGATCTGAGCAATACTTCTAGTTTTCTGAATTTTTTGTTAAATAATGTCAAAGATCAAGTTGATGTTCTTATATCACAAAATATTTATAACATAGAGACAATGAAAGTTCCCCAAATTCCCCTAACTAGAGAATAACCAGTGGCTTAGAGGTTGAAACCAAATGTTAGTGGAACATATTTTAACAATATTGATCAAATGAAAAAACCAAAGGTTAGTATTATCATATAGGATTCCCTTTCCATCCTAGGGAAAAAATACATGCTAATTCAAGAACTTTTTGATCTCAAGGTATCTAAAGAACTAGCTAAAAAATAAGAAGTTGTCTTGGCTAATTTAGACTAGTAAATCACGCAACCTAATTAATAGATACATAACATGACAAAGGTGGATAAATCCAATGTCAAGTTAAGAAATACTGCTCCCTTTTACCTCTTTTTGATAGTAGGTGACTATTTAGTCCATAATTGTATGGTAGATAGTGGAGCTAGTAACATTATCATGCCCAAACAAATTGTAGACAAGATTGGTCTTGTCTATGAGCCAAATACCAAAGGAGTATTACAATTAGATGGATCACCAATGAAAATATTAGGCATGATAAAATACTTAAATATGACATTACATTCTTTCCCAAATGTTATTATTTATCAAGATGTTATTGTAGTGGAACTACCTCCCTATTTTCCCATGTGTCTATTAAGAGATTTTAATTCAAAAATTAGAAGATATTTGTTAGATGATTGGACATATCTAATGTTTAGAATTAGGTATGTGAATAAGTTGACAATACATCCTGAACCTATTTCAATATTTCACTTGGATCCATCTATGCCAAGTATGTTAAACACTAATTGTGTTATCTCAAACAAGGTGTTAGAAAATAGTGAGGTTGAATCTGAATCACCTATAGATGGAGTTATAGATATTTTACTTAATGAATGGGCCTATAATTTACATTATCATGATACCTAAAATTTAATTGAATAAAAATTATTTTGTGTCTATTATCTTCATAAAAATGATGCACCAATTCCAACATTGATGAAAGCTGAGCAGCCTAGTGATAGACTGTGGCATCTATATTTTTATGGATCCAGGAATAAACATGGCATGAAGTTGGAATGATGTTAATTTATCTAGATAATCAAAGGTATATCTCTTCTCTCAATTTTTACTTTGGTTTTTCCAATAATGTCACTAAATATGAAGCATTACTGCATGGTTTTCAATGGGCAAGAAAGATGAATATTAATTCCTTACAAGTATTTGGAGATAGTGAACTAGTAGTTCACCAATTAAGGGGACTTAATATATGTAAGAACCCACTACTTAGGTATTATAATAATATATTATGGGACCTAGTTAAATAATTTCAAACCTTCAATATTTATTTCATACCAAGAAATTAGAACAAGTATGCAGATAGGCTGGCTACTATTGGATCACAGTTCAGTATCCTAGATAATATAAAAAGAGACAGGGTCCAATCACACATCAAGGAAGTTGTAAGACCTTATTTCATAGACAACCATGAAAATTGTCAAGTATTTGAATATTATATCCATATTGTCAAATTATTATAAGAGGAAGTTGAATTCTCCTCAAAGAACTAAGACAAATATTTGCAATAGTATGATGATCAGATTGTGTAATTAAAGACAAAAAATTTGCCTAAATGACTAGTCACCTTGGAATATATATTCAACATAGATGATGAATTAAGAAAAGAAAATTTTTATTTATCAATAAAGGAATAAAAATACATAAATGTAGATATTGTAACTAGTAAAAATTTAAATCTAAGTAAAGTTTGCACATATTTAGAGAAAGAAGCTTTTATTAAGTTATGTTCAAATTTTGTAGATGTCTTTGCATGGTAGTATAGTCACCTTAAAGGTTTTGATCCAAGTCTAGATAAACATACCAATGAATTAGAAGATGAGAATAGGCTAGTTAAACAAAGGTAAAAGCCAATAAATCCAATGCTTGAACCTCTAATGAGATTTGAATTATACAAACTCATTGAGTTAGCCATAATATTTCCAATTAAGCACTCAGCTTGGGTAGAAAACCTTGTTCCAGTATAGAAAAATAATGGTGAAATAAGGCTGTGTCAACTTCTATGACTTGAACAAGGTCTCTCTCAAAGATCACTATCCATTTCCATCAATGGAACAAATTTTATAGCTAGTTACAGGTTCAAAAAGGTTCTCTTTATTAGATGGTTATAGTGGATATAAGTAAATTTTGTCAAAGAAGAAGACCAGTACAAAATGACCTTCACCACAAAGTAGGGGAAATTTTCATACACACACACACACACACACACACACACACACACACACACACACACACACACACACACACACACACACACACACACACACACACACACACACACACATATATATACATATATATATATATATATACATTTATATATATGTATATATATACATACATATATATATATATATGTGTGTGTGTGTGTGTATGTATATATATATATATGTATGTATATATTCCTTTTGGTTTATCTAATGATGGAGCCACTTTTAAGAAGGCTATAGACATGGCATTTTAGGGTCTCCTCAACAAGTTTATTCTTGTTTATCTAGATGACATTATATATATACATATACATATATATATATATATACATATATATATATATATATATACATACATATATATATATATATATATATATATACATATATATATATACATACATACATACATATACATATATATATGTATATATTCCTTTTGGTTTATCTAACGATGGAGCCACTTTTGAGAAGGCTATAGACATGGCATTTTAGGGTCTCCTCAACAAGTTTATTCTTGTTTATCTAGATGACATTAAAATCTTCTCTAACAACACAAATGAGCATATGATTCATCTCAGATAGGTGTTTGAAAGGTGTAGAGAATTTGGAGTGTGATTGAACCCAAAAAAGTGTGTTTCTCTATTCATGAAGGTAGGTTTCTTGGACATGTCATTTCAAAGAAAGATAAAAGCATAGACCCTAATATTGATAGAATCAATTATTGCACTATCATTTCCTAAGCATAAGAAAGCCTTACAAACATTTTTAGACAAGATTAACCTCATAAGGAGATACATTTCAAATTTTGCTAATTTATCTAGGCCACTTATAGCCATGTTAAAGAAAGGTCAGAGTTTTGGTTGGTCTAAAGGAGTGAATTTTTTTGAAGAAATAAAAAAAGTTATAACTAGTGCTCTAACATTATTGAACCTTGATTTTACAAAAGATTTATTATTATATAGATATTCTAACCTTGACACAATATTAGGTATTCTCATGCAGTAAAATAAAGAGAATTTAGAGTGGCCAATAGTCTTTTTCAGTCAAGGCTTTGAATAATATGAAACAAGGTATTATTTTATTGAGAAGCACATTCTTTTAGTTATAGGTCTCTTAAAAAATTTAGGTAATTGTTATCCAATAATAAGATACATTTGATGGTTTCACATCCAAGTGTCAAATAATTTATTCTAAACAAAGATATAAGCGACAAAAGAGTTAGTTGGATAACCAAGGTCATGGAATATGACATTGAGATCAAATTCATAAAACTGGTTAGAGGCAAAGGACTCTATGAACATCTAGCCCAAGACTTGTAGGAGTATAATGAAAAGTTTATGGTGTCAAATGATCAAGAACTTGTAAGTAATTAGGTCTCAACTTCTAGTTGATTTCAATATATGGTAAGATATCTACAAGGTGGTATTTATCCTTCTCACCTCACTCCTTCAAAGAGGAGATATTTTAGATTACAGTCAATTCCTTTTATCCTTGTTGATAATGTATTATTTAAAAAGGATATCAGTGTTATACTGTTGAGATACATAGAACTAGTTTAAACATAGAATTTACTTAAGCAATTCCATGATCGACATGGTGGAGGACATTACTCATCCAAGATTATATCTCACAAGATCATGAGAGGTGGGTATTACTGGCTAAGTTTTCCATGTTTTTTGGAAAAGTGAGACTTACAACCTTACCTCTCTAGCCAATTTTAGTTAATCAACCCTTTGTCCAATGGGGATCAGAATTTATTGGTGTTATAAATCCCCCATCAAGCTTAGGACACAAGTGGTACCTAACTACCATAGATTATTTTACCAGATGGATAGAGGTAGTAACATTAAAAGAAGCCAATAAAACTAGTGTTTTAAATTTCTATGAAGGTTTACTTACCAGATCTGGGGTCCTTTCAACTATAATTTTTTATAATCCTATGGATTTTTTAGGATCTAAGATCAGCTAGTGGGTAGTTCAACATAGTATTTTTCTCAGTACCTCATCAAACTATTATCCACAAGGTAATGTCTTTGTTCAGTATAATAACAAGAATTTGTTGAATATCATCAAGAGGACTATAGAAGAAAATCAGAGATCATGGCATATCAAATTGAAGTTAGCTCTATGGGATGATAGAATTACCTATAAAAGATCAATTGCCAATTCTCCATACAAACTAGTATATGGTAAGGAAGTAATAATTCTTATTTCTCTTCAATTCCTTAATTTTGAATTAATACATTAGCTTGAGCTTTTCAAGACTGAGCTAATGGAAATAAGATATAATGAGCTCATGGAGCTAGAGGAGACAAGGCATCAGGCCATGTTGATTATGGATGTCCATTAAGGAATGACAAAGAGATCTTTTGATAAAGGAACTTCTTCAAGAAGTTTCCAAGAAGAATATTTGGTCCTCAAGTGGGATGAGGATAGAGAAAATCTAGGAAAACACATAAAATTTGATTCTCTCTAAAGTGGACCATATACAATTTTTAGTTACAAAACCCATAATGCTTCCAGCTCACAAGGATGAATGGTGAAGAACTTCCTATCCTAGTCAATGGGATACATCTCAAACATTGCTATTAAGGAAAGCTAAGTCCCCTATACATAGTTAGTTTTTTCTTGTTTTTCTCCAAGTGTTCTCTAACACATTAGTTAGTTTCCTTTTTGTTTTGTTCTAAATAAGTGCTTTTTTCTTCCACAATCATTTAGTAGTTTAGTTGCCTTTATGTTTTAGGTTGGTTTCCCTTTTAGTTTATTTTCTTTCCCTATTGTTAGGATTGTTTCCATCTTTGCAAGTCAAGAGGATGTCTTATAGTCATGTAATGGTCCATGTATTATCCATGATTATCCAAGAGTTATGTATATGGTTTGAGTTCTCAAGCATAATAGGCATGCTACCCAACCAAGTTCCCAAAGATGTTCACCATTTTTGGCCTACATGCAAAGCTTTCAAAGACTAAGTAATGTTCTTGATTGAGAGAAGGATCAAATGATAAATGGAGGATCTAGATAAATTTACATATGTAATCTAGAAGTTTAGGTAATGGACAAGTTTGCTTATGCTTTAGAAGTTCATTTGAGATTTCAAAGATCAAACAAAATCTCAAAATAACAAGTCTAGGAGCTAAAACATCATCAGGATGTCTCTTAGAAATGGATTAGTTGAAGTGTTTGTACATTTGATAAGTATTCTTAGAAAGCCTCACAATCCCTTGAGTCACATGGACATATTTCTCTGAGTACCTTGATTATTTGCTTCAAGTTTTGTGCCTCCATGAATTTTTTAACTTCGAGATCCAAGACTTTATACTTTGACCTACAATATAAGATGTTTGTAGTAACATCAAAATAAGCTCAAGTAAAAATCAATATATGCTTAAAATTATTAGTTTACAAGATGTTAAATATGTTTATGCAAACAACAAATGACCTTCAATGAAACATCAATTTTAATCAAGGCAAGTAGCCATTTAGGTTCAAAGGGTTCTTAAAAGGTTTGAAGTTGGTCAAAATCTAATTCTCTATGGGAGAAATCATACTGACACATAATATCTAAAATTTTGTGCTAAGTCAACTGATTCAGATGGTCCCTAGGTTAAAGCCTTTAAATATCTACAAGTTGGACATAATCCAATAGTGTGAGATAATCATTCCAAGATCTGATGGAGTACAAGAAATGAAAGGAAAGTAGGACCATGGAGATGAAGGGCTCATGATCACTTGTACATCTTGATCAAATGACACACATGAGTCAAATATGTTAGTGAATCTAAGGATCTAATGAGTAAAGGACAAGTGGAAAAAATGCATTCAATTAGCAGAAGATCACAAACTCGCATGCATTCATACATTCAGATTTAATAGTATGAGTGGAGTTAATAAGTCAAAAGGATTTATAGGGATAATGAACATAAAGATAGTTGAGCATGATGTAGATAGTTAAAGTTGGCAATTGATAGCCAATAAGCAAGAGCAATCTTGAGACATGTTTGACAAAAGTCAAAGAAGTTATTTTGGACCTAGGCAAAGCAAACATAAAGGGTCCAAGCTTAGAGGTGAACCAAATTTGAACTAGGGCCATAGTTTAGAGACTAAGGATTGACATTAATGCTTCATATAATAGATATTTAGTTCTAATAGAGAAGTCAAAGATGGACCAATGACTATGAAGCAAACTCAGGCAGTTTTGAAAAATTTCATAGATATTGTGACTTTGTGAAAACCAATGGTCTAAGATTGGTTTTCACATATAGAATACTTACGTATCACATATCATCACATATAATTTTTTATAATGAAAGTATAGTTGGACATATAATGAATATGTCATACATTTCATCTAGTTCCAAGAAAAGATCCTTGTAAATAGATCATGTAGAGTTGGCATAGAGTCTCAAGATGAAGACCTGGGGGTTACATAAGGATCATGGACATTAACTTATTTTATAAGGCCTTTGAAATTATGCCTTCTTGATATTATCTTGACTCAATAGAATCATAAAATTGGTGTTAATCCATTGAAAGTAGTTGAGCCTTTTTTAATTCACAGTTCCCTCTATTTCCTTTTTCTATAAATGCAAGCTTCTAAGCCTTAAAATGGATCATCTATCCCTCTTCTCGGTATGACTAGAATATATCAAATTTTTTATTGTGACACCTATTTGATGTAATAAACACTAAATTACATCATTTTCTAAGCTAGGCTTAAGTGCATTTTATGAATTCATGCACTATAGTTAAGTGAATGCATGATTCCTTACTTATGTCTAGAGTTTTTCTCACCTTCAAGAAGGGCTTAATTATCTCACAGGTCATTATAAGTGCAATCTATAGTTTATTGTCTAGTTTGAAAGTGGATATTTTCCATCTCTTACTAATTTGGTAACTAATTAATGCCTTGTTCTAAAATACTTATGTGAGATTGATGTTCTTTGGTCTAAAAATTATCTCATAGTCTATTTTGTGTAAGTTGGAGTGATCAAATCATTGGTGAATCACCTCTTTTTTACATGATTTTATAAGTTTTGTCAATTATCTCTCCCTTTTACAAGTAGGTGCTAGTTTAAGTTTGGTGTAGGTGATATATCTAAAAGGAAACTGACCTTTTTCAAAGGTTTGATCCACTTTTAGGAGACCCATAGCCTATGATTAGTCACATGTTGGTCTAGATTTGAGCAGAGGACTTGAATAATCCACTTAGTTAGGGTGAAATCTAGAACCCCAATAGGTAGTTCTTACATAGATTTCACAATTACCCTCAAAAGAGTTCAAATTCATAGGGGTTTATCATAGAGATCAGGCTCCTACTTTGTTATTCATAGATAAATTTCAGAAAACAAGCTCAGTTTTAGAAATTAGAGATAAAAAATAGAGACTCAAATAGTAGTTCAAATCACCCAAATTTTAGACCAGGTAGACACTAGTGCATATATTTAGACACTAGTACCATAAGATGCTACTATAAAGTATCGCCACCTTTAAGATAGTCTAGATTATTTAGAGTAGTACACCACGTATTGTACAAATTTTCATAAATATAGTCATAGGTTTCATAGTTATGTTTAGAGCTTGCTCATATGCATTCATTTTAGTCAAATTCATACCAATTACTTAGATTTGAGGGCATCATTTATGCATGATCACTCCCACATTTATTTTAGTTACATAGATTTAGTTATTACATACTTAGTTAAGAATCATTATACTTAGGTATCATATTAGGGAATATGTGTAGCACATGATATCTATATTCTCAAATACATATAGGTTGATCAGATGGAATGGCACACTCCATGTCATATCTATGATGTATACACCTGCTATCACATTCTAGGTTGTCACCAAATTCATGTCTTACCCCATATAAGGTGTTTGGCATTCCTGAGTGGCCCATAGCTACCTAATATACCTAAGTGGTCATGAAGCTAACATATATAATTAGATTTACTCAATTAAATACTTTCATCACTTTTCATAGTTTAGTTATAGATGCATCTACTTCACATGGGTGTAAAATGATGGATTCATAGCCTAATTAAGTACTTGATCCACCCCAATGAGAGGATTTGACACACTTATAGTCATATCCAAGCTATTCATAGATTAGGATCCATCGAGTAGGGGTTGATAACGATAGAATCAACACCAGATTTAGTTCTTGATCCATCAATATGAGGATTGAGATAGCCATAATCTCAGTCCATTATATTCAATGATATGATCACTATGTACACTCATACACACAAGTTATCACTAGGTGCATGCATTAGTTTGCATACCCAATGAGGTGTATTCATTCCTTTCCTCTCTCTTTACTCAAATTTACTCAGTTACTTTATTTAAGAATAGTCCTTTACTTTGGATCATCTCTTAAGTTAGGACTCATTTTTGCATGTTTCATTGAAGGGCATTTCTTTAGAACATGTTCCACATATATAAACCCAAATTCACATACTAAGAATTAGATACACAAGCTTCACTTTTAAGGTAAGTCCAAGTATGGTTGTTTTTCATTTATACTAGTCAGTTTACTTTGATACATTACTAGCATAAAGGGGGGGAAATGTAATCACCTAAAAGTGGTATTTAGATATTAATAATGTCACTTGATTTAATTTATTCCTAGATTATCCCTATACCTATCCTAGAGCCTTTGTAACACTTTTTTAGTCATTAAGCTATTCATAATCACCTACAATTAGAAAAAACATAGTACCAAGACTATCTTCTCAGATCCCAACCTAGTTTTTCCAAAAGTCTACCAAATGGACAGTAGTACCACATTTGGGACACTATAGTCACATGGCACTAGTGTCCCCAATTGGGCAGTACTATCCTTATCCCTAAATATCTTGAATGGATACTTTTTAAAATGTGTACCCCTCCTAAGGTTGGCCTAAACACATTTTATTTTCTACATAGGCTATATATCTCTATAATATAAGTCTTATTGACCTCTATTCACTAGATGGAAAAGAGATTCAAAAGCATATTAAAACCAAAGACAAGTTGAACAAAATTAAGTTATTTTATCCCTATTCTACCCTAATTATACATACTATCATCTAAAGCATCCCTAAGCCCAATTTTCAAATATTTCAAAGTGCAATCACATTCAAGGCATCCAAGTCCATTCTCATTTCAGTATTCACTTGCACTTACATCAAGCACTAGCTAAGATAACTCTTCATAATGGGTTGTTGAGAATGTCCAACCTATTATACTAATGAACACACAATTATTGTTGATGCCATACTTGTAAGGAAGATTAAGGTTTACACACTAAATCATTTTTTCCAAGCACACCATAGAGTTCTAAACTTTGTATATGTAGGAACAGGACCTAAAAACACATGAAAATGTGCTCAATACTATCTCCACTTTGAATAAACTACAACAATATGGTGTTATCGTCCATATGGGGTGCTACTGTCAAGTGAGCAAATAGTTTCTAGAATACTGTTGATGACACTAAGAACTATACAAAACCTCTTTTTTAGAATTCTGATCATCCACGATAGTCATTTTTAGATAAGTCTATATTTATGCCTTTTTATTACTTTTTTATAAAGTTAAAGGAATTAAAAATCTATAGCAAATCAGTGCTTATTTATTTCATATTATTTAACCAATTTAGACATCTAAGCCATTTAATATAAACATATGATTTACATAATAAAACCTTAAAAGGTTAAATCACATACAAATATGCACACACACACACACACACACACACACACACACACACACAGATATATATATATATATATATATATATATATATATATATATATATATATATATATATATATATATATATATATATATATATATATATATATATATATATATATATTATGTGTTTATTTTATATATATATATATATATATATATATATATATATATAGATGGACAAAACCAATATTTTTTTTGAAAATAAATATATCCTTCATTAGTTAGACCAATTCTAGTGAAAATAGATAAACCTTGATTTTAGAGAATCCTTATGAATTTTAGTGAACAAAAAGAGTATTTTTTTATCAAATTAATGTGACTACAAAAAACATCTAATATTTTCTAAAACAGAAAAAATTTAAATCAGATATCATCCAAAATATATATGAAGATAAACAACCCTAATAAGAGAAACCTTAATAGGAAAATAACTAAAAAACCTTAGGTAAAATGGTAAACACTAGATTTATTCACACAAGAAGGGGACATAAAAGATTATATTCGAAAGTAAAACCCAAATAGGAGATAAATTTGTGACCCTAATGTATAAGGAAACCTAGGGTTTTTTATGTTCAAATCAATTATTGTTTTCACCACCATGTCTTAATTATTTTAGGTTTAGTGATATAAAATAGTGTAAAACTAAAGCTAATAGATTATGTAAAATATGAAAATGATATACTAATCTAAATTGAAAGTGATAGTCTATATATTACATTGTTTATTTTTATAATTGAAAAATAAAGATGATATAAATGTACTTATCTATTTTCAATTGTCTATTTATCATATAAGGTGCCTCCATACCTAAAAGTGCCCTGTAACTAATTATTCAATAGCTCAAACATGAAAAAAAGGTTGAATACCTATTTAGATGTTACTGACAAACTTTGACTCATATGGTAGTTGGCATTATATTTGGGTTATTTATAGTTTCCATGTGTACTATGAGGGTATATAACTCCCAATAACATTATGCATGTGCTTAAAAATTATTCATGTGTGTGTACACATTTTGATCATATTATTTTATGTATGTTTTTATTCTCCTTTTCTCCAAAACCTAATTATGCTTTTAACCACAAGATTCCCTTGAAAAGGGGGCTAGTGTTTTTGGTTGGATAACTCAAACCATTCTTCGTTTAATGGATGAGTGTTCCCTACCATATAATATCATAAATAGGTCTCAAACCACATATATTTCTCCTACTTATCTGTGTGTATGTGAAACATCATGAACAATGAATAATACAATGTAATGTTTTTATCTTTGACATTTTCACCATGCAACTATGACTTTAATTATTTAAACTTAGTTCTAGGGATTTTCCTTTGATGGTTGTTTAGATGTATATGCATTTTTGATAATGTATTAAGAGAGTATTAATTTATTCCTATTTTTTCTAGTGATTCTCAAAGTGTGACCAAGTAATTAACAAGTGAGTATAACCTTAGGAATTATTTGCATTTATAGTTTAATATTTATGATTTCCTACTATTATTAACACATGAAGTTTCTAAGATGACGTAATGGAAACTTTTAAATTTTAAAAATAGTTTTTGAGTGCACCTGGACATTTTTAGTAACGATAGAACCTTGCAGTAACTAAAATTATCTATGTGCTACAAATACTATCCTATAAGTGTAAATTAGTGATCTAAGATATGGAGAAGGTATATCTAGGATCATGAGATGTTCTTATATAGATGAGATTGATCCTAAAAATGTGTATCTAGTGAGTAAAGGTGGAAAATATAATATATGGGTAGATGGATAGAGAGAAAGTGTGCTCAAGATTAAAATGTATTTGCAATGTCCAAGTATGTTAAAGGATGTCAAAGTTGATATTTCCAAATTTTATATTACCAACTTTAGATTTCTATAATAATAGAATAAATTGATTTCATTAAGGAGATATACCATTATGTAGATACCTATAATTTATATTATCCATGTTTATATAATTATTTTCACAATAACTTACATATATACACCCTCAATTGTGAATAGGAAGTTTATTGCACATTTTTATTTGTCATATATCTTCTTGTCTAATTTATTTGATTGCATAATTTTATATTTCCCATTTTAATCCTTATTCAATCTATCAATGGATCCCTAATCTTTTTCTCTTGGTTCTAACCTTTATTTAACTTTAAGGTGTTACTAATCTCATAAAATGTTAGTTACTTATTACTAATAATGTCTAAAATTACCAAAACACCCTCATGTATCCTTAAAGTCAATATTATAACATGCCACCTTTTGAGTCACTATATTTTACTCTTTTTGGGTCATCTTGTGTACACTCATAATTATAACAATATTGTACATATTGGTTTTTAATCCTAGGTGTCTAGCATTTTGTCTTATTTAAGAAGGTTTCCATTCACATAGGAATAGGAAGAGTTATTGGGAATGTGAAATGGATAGTCTTTCTTAGTCTATTAAATGTAATTTTTTATCTCATTTTCATTTGAATCATGAAATATAATTTCATTTTCATTCCTTTAACTTTGTTTCTCACCTATCATTGGTATTAGATCCTGGTAGAAATATTTCATTTTTCTTATCCATATTATAGTTGTATCGACTTGTAATTAGCTTTTCTCTTTCTAATTTTTTTTTTGTATAAAATTTTAAAGGCAAAAAATTAACTTGGATGGTGTTTTAATTGTCTTTGACTATATGTATTGCAATATCAAACAATTGGCATGTTAGATTACTAGTTGTATATTATTTTGAGCATGGAATTTTTTTAAAAAGAGTTACGTCTTGGTCCATTCACTTTTTGTGCTTGTATTCTCCCTTGCTTGGTATCTTTTCCCTTTCTTATTGTGTTGTATTTTTAGTTATAACCTAACCTGCAACATGACCTATATGGTTTTCTATGTTTTGGCACTATACAAAACCATGACCTACATTATTTATTGTTTTTTATGTTTTGGAACTATACATAGTCATGAGTATTCAGACCAACAAGGCATATGATTGATGATTATGATTTATAGAATGAAATCACTCTAAAAAAGACATTTTCCCTTCCAACATTCTTTACACCCTTAGACCTACATGGAAGGAGCTATTCCATTATAATATGTTAAGGCTAAGCATTGAAGGAGTTTTGTTATTGTCAAAATATAGTTGGAATTCCAAATTATCTTGGCATCAAGTTATTAATTTTTTCTTATTTCCATTATTATAAATTCAACATAAGCCAATAAATTAGAGGAGAGGTAAAATATATTTTTTATGCTTTTTCATTTAAAAAAAAAATCATTTTATTTTAAGTGCTTAATTTCAAATTTTGGAAAACATTTAAAATTTGAAAACATTTAAAATTTGAGAAATTTATAATTACCTTGAGATAAGATACTATATGTAAAATTGGAAAACAACAACCAATTTTTACAAATTCAAGGAGAAATAAGGAAAGCTACTCTTTTACCCATTTGTGTATGTTAAAAAATGTAAATGTGAATATCAATAAAAACCAATTATACTGATGTATGGGGTTTTATTTTTAATCTGGTTTAATGACAAAGTGCATTTTTTTAGTACCTTTGTGTATATAGAAAAGGGGACCATTTTGGAGTGATAAGGAACTAATTAGGGTTAAATAAAAACTCAAAACCATGCATTCCATAAAATCTATTGTTGGCATTACCTTGGATGTAAAATATAGTTGGATAGAATGGTCTCAAAAATTAGAGAACACACTCATCTTCAATTATCTATGGTTCAATATTTATTATGGGTAAAAATAACCAACTGAACCAATAGGAAATGCAAAGGACACTCAGTCATGGAAGCAAAAAAATAGAAATAGTTGGACTTGATGAAGGAATTAGTGGATGTATATGTGTTTTGTCATATATAAGAGTGAAATAAACCATGGGAAGCATATCATAAATTTAATGGCCTATATGACTCCCATTCAAAGTTAGAATTTATTTAGTTGTAGTTGATACTGTTCAACCTAGAGTTGAAAGATGGCGATGTGATGAGATTAGTTTTAGTGATACGTGATATCAAACATGATGTTAAAGAAAAAGGTGTCAAAATTGACATATAAATAACCACATTCATAAAATCCATTTTTCCCAACTAATTAACCTATTTTGAGTCTCTGTAAACAAGCACTCAATTAAACACACTCACTTTTGACCAATTGGTTGAAAGAGAAAAGGATTTTGGAAGGAAAACCAAAACTACAAAAGGTGAAAGTGTGTTATATGTCAAAACAAATTCTTACAAACTATCAAAAAAGGCCATGTCTTCTAAAAATCAAGGAAATAACAAGTATAAGAACAAGTACAATGGAAAAGGTGGAAAAAAATGAAAATCATGGTGGTAAAAAAAAAATAGAATGATAAACAAATCCCCTACTATGAAAGGTGTGATAGAAAAGGTAACTATGAGACTCATGAATGCAAGACTCCATGGGATAAAATTGAAGCATACCATAAAAAGGAGGAAAATTTAAATAAATATAAAAAATAATCAAACTCAATCTAATTCACCAGTGAATATGTGTTTTCTAGTACATATGATGAAGCAAATAACATCTCAATCAATTCCTCATTGTTTAATGTTTGGGTTCTTGATACTAGCACCACTTAGCATATGATTTTTTAAAATTACTTATTTGAAGATTATAATGAATAAATTTTTGGCTTGATATACCTCATAAATAGATCAAGTCTAAAACCATAGGGAAGAGGTACAATTTGACTCAAGTATCCATGGTTTCTAGACTAAAAACTTGAGAATGTTCTCTACCTTCCTTAATTGAAATGAAACTTGTTGTTCCTAGTGCTCATAAGGTAAAAAGGCCATTCCATTATGTTGGATAATCATGATGTCATAATCAAGAGAAAAATTGACAATGCAATCATATTGACAAGATATGAGGAAGGGAAACTACTCAAACTGAAGGGTGAGCCATCAAATTCAAGGAATTATGCTCATCTTGTAGAAGATGGAATGTATTCAAACATGTTTTGGCATGATCAATTTAGGTGCACTCACTATAAAAAAAATTATTTATTTTAAAATAATGGAGTTATTGGCATGCTTACATTTCTTGTAAAATCATATGAGAAGTGTGAACCCTACATCTTAGCTAAATATGCAAGAGAACCATTTATGAATTCAAAGTGGAAAGTAAATAGAAAACTATAGATTACTCATTTAGAATTGTGTTCTTTTCCAATCCTCTCTACTTGTGGTCATAATTACTTCACATTATTCATTTATCACTAAAGTAGGATGGCATGGATATACTTTTTGAAACAGAAATTAGAAGCCTTTGATACTTTAAAAAGGTTTTGAACAATGATTGAAAATGAAGTATAAACTCGCATCAAGACACTCAGGATAAATAATGGTGGTGAATTCACACTATATAAGTTTGAATATTATCTTGTGCAAAAAAGGATCAAACATCATCTCATAGTTCCTCACACTCCACAAGAAAATGGAGTAGTTAAAATAATGAGTAGAATTGTGATGAATATGGTTTGTGCAATATTGTATTTCAAAGGGGTAAATCTACACTTTTGGGTTGAAGTAGCTAAAATATCAGTATACCTTCACAATATATCACCATCAATAAATTTTGAATAAAAGACTTTGTATGAAATGTGGTGTAGTCACCTCCCTTCAGTGTTATATCTTCAAGTTTTTGGATCCATTTGTTATGCATTGATTTCAAAGGAGAAGAAAAATAAATTAGACCATAAGAATGAAATATGCATCCACTTGGGATATTCTGATTCCTCTAAGGCATTCAAGCTATAAGATGAGAAAGATAAGTTTCTTTTTGTAATAAAAGTTGCATTTTATGAAATTTCAACGGACAAACAACATATTGATCAGTAGTTGAGTCAACTAGACAAATATGTAAAGTTTGATGTCTACAAAGAGAGTGACTTGAATGTTCCAAATAATGATGGGGGGACATAGAATTAGGAATCTATTAGTTTTATATTATCTCCTATACATGATCTTGAAACTCCTTCTGAAGGAAAAAAAGAAACTTCATCAGATATTGAACAAGGGCCAAAAGAACAAAGGGCAAACAGTTTAAAGGATGAACCTGAAGAACCTGTAACATAGAAGAATATCCCTAAGTGAGCCACTCAAACACTAAAATATGTGAGGCTTGATTAATTTTGTAAAATAAACACTCGAAGTAAACATGTAACCTCCTCTAAACTAGATAATTCTATTGATGAAACCCAGGATAAGATTTGAAAGCTCATATTAGATTATTCCTAAGAGGAACTCAATGTTGCATTTGTTTCAGAACTAACAAATTTCAAACAAGATGAGAAGCTTGACTCTTGGATAAAATCAAGGAAAGATGAGTATAATTCACAAGTGAAAAATGGGACTCAGAATCTGGTTGATTCACCATATGGTTGTAAACTGATTGGATGTAAGTGGGTTTATCATATCAAATACAAGGCAAATGGCTCACTTGATAAGTAAAAATCAAGTCTTCTATCAAAGGAATATTCTCAAAAGGAAGTAATTGAATATAATGAAACCTTTTCACCTATATCAAAATGGACTACCATTCAGACTATATTATCTTTGACAACTAATAATGGATGTAAAGTTCATCAAACAAATATGAAAACTACATTTTTAAATGAAGACCATAAGGAAACTATGTATTTGACATAACTTAATATTTTTGTAGTAAAGGGACAAGAGCATAAGGTGTGAAAACTAGAAAAATTATTGTATGGCTTGAAATAATCCCCTCAAGCATGGTATGAAAAATTAGATGAGCACCTCATAAACATGAACTTCAAACATTTTTAGTTTGAAGATGCAACTCTTTTCATCAAAATAGTTGTATTTGTGTTGGAGTATGTTGATGATTTTCTCATCATAGGGAACAATGAATGATACACTATAAAATTCAAATTAGAGTTGATGAAAAGATTTGAAATGAATAATTTGGTTTATCCTCATCACTATTTGGGTATTGAAGTAAATTATAAACCAAAGTATTTCTTCATCACTTAGTACAAGTATGTTGGTGATATTCTAAACAAGTTTGGAATGGAATATTATAAGCCTCTCAACATGCCCATGAAATAAATTATCAAATTGGCATCTGAAGATTTAATAGATTTAGTTGGTGCCACTAAATATAGACAACTCATTATAAGTCTAATATATGTGACTACCACTCGACTAAATATTTCATATGCAGTTGGTGTCCTCTCAAGATTCATGAAATAACCTAGGGATAGTCATTGGGTAGAAGTAATAAAGGTCCTTAAATATCTCAAAGGCACAAAACATTTTGGTCTCAAATACTCTAGGGCAGGAGACTTCAAATTGGTTGGGTATTTAGATTCTAACTATGTTGGTGATCATGAAGATGGAAATTCCACCTTGGGTTTTCTAATGAATTTGGGAACAACAATTATTAGTTGGAAATCCAAGAAGAAACTAGTGCCAAAAATTTCTTCAGTAGAATAAGAATATATGGCCACTTTATAAGTAACCAGAGAGATCTTATGGCTTTGAAGGGTTCTTTTAGATTTGTAGGAGCAACAGGTTTTGTCAACACCTCTCATGATTGACAACACTTTTGCAATCCAGATGACAAAGAATCCAATATTTCAAAATTGAACCAAGCACACCAATAACAAATTTCATTTCATTTAGCACTATGTGAAAGATGATAGTGGCAAGTTGCAACCTTACCCAATATCAGAACAACCAATAGACATCCTAATAAAAGTTCTTAGACGAGAAATTTTTGAAAATTTCAAATTAATTCTCGGTCTAACAAAGACCCCTATAAATTAAGAGGGGATGTAACAATATTGTACATATTAGTTATTAATCCTAGGTGTCTAGCTTAGGTGTCTATCATTTTGTATTATTCAATAAGCTTTCCATTCTTGCAGGAATAATAAGAGTCATTGGGAATGTGAAATGAATAGTCTTTCTTAGTCTATTAAATGTAATGTTTGCTCTCATTTTCATTCGAATCATGAAATAGAATTTCTTTGTCATTCCTTCAACTTTGTTTTCAACCTGTCAATAATTCCCATAGTAAAATTTGAGAACCCTATATATCCAAATTCCTAAGGATCATTTTGAGTACAAACACTCTATAGACACTGAAATCATGTCTACCCCTAGGTCTTCTTTCACCCTTGGCCCCCCTTGGCCCATGTCCTAACCCTTGTCCTATCCCCCTCCATTTATCAAATAAATATTTTAATTTATTTGGCCCTCTTCCACCTCACCCATGCCACCTTAGATCCCCTCCTTGGATCCCCCCACCTCTCTCCTAGCCTTTATTGCCCAAATCTCCCCTTTATCCTTCCTCCCACGTCTATTTATGCCTCCCTCGACCGTTTTCCCATGGCCCCTTGACCCGGAAGCATGCAAGAACGGATAAAGGCTAATTTTTAGCCTCTGTCCCCATTCTTCAGCTGCCAACATCAGTCATTATTTGGCCGACGTCGGTGATTCTGCCAGCGTCAACAGCCTTCAAGACCATTCTCTACAACCATTCCCCCCACCCCGCAAATAGAACTCTCTTGACGCTTTTGCATTCATATTTTCTTCTCCTCCCCCTCATACAACAACACCAGCAGCTATAAGCATCTTGCAGGAAGAAATCCAAGCAATAGCTCCATTTGCAAGTCCTTCGACAGCTCCAACAATAGGTTTACCCATTCTTCAATCAGCAAGCAAGAGGTAAGCACAGTGTTGTTTTCCATTTTATTTCTTGTTTAATCTATCTTTTTAGCTAATCACTTCCAAGACCTTCCCTGTCCTTCCCCTGAGAGGCTGAAAGGCCTTCTCAGACCCATGCCTCTCATTCATTCCCCTTTGTGCTTCTGGTTCCCAACCAGCCACTTTCTCAGACAACATTCTCAGTCCCTCAGACCCAAAACAAGTCCCTTAAAACTCCAGGCAATCTCTCAGACCTCTAAATAGACCTCCCTGACCCTTAGATGAGACCACAGTCCATTCCATAGACCAGAAACCAACCTGTAACCTGACAAGAATATTGCCCTGGCCGACCTCATCCATTTATCCTACTGACGTCGGTAGCCTAACTGACATCGGTGACCTTACCTGACCCACGTCGGCAATACCACCGACGTCAGTGACTGTGCAAAAGTAGACTACTTCTAAATAGGTATGCCTTTGCCTTAAGTTCTTTCTTTTTATTTTTTCATCATTTATCACTTTCTATTTCTGATCAGTATTCTATTTTTAACAGTGGACTATCATCCTTCAAGGAGCCTTTGCGCTTCTAGGACCAAGCTCTTGCTTGGCAATCCACCCTTTTGTCATCTAACATTTTTCATGTTTTAGTGTCTTTCTCTTTCAAGTGTCATCCTCCACAACCAAAGAGGAGCTCCTGCTATCGTTTGAATTTTGGTGCGCACATCTACAATCTGGGTACGTACAAACCCTCGTCCTTCTTCTTAGTTTCTCATTTTCTCTTTCTTGAATGTGAAAAGCAAATCTAGCATAGAAACATTTTGGCACGCCCGGTGGGACCTTAGGGTCTCCCTTGGGTTCCTTTTCTTTCTGTTCATATAGGTGCATTAGGTTTCTCCCTTTTCACCTCTTTCTTCTCTTCTAAATGACATCATAAGCAGGATTAAAAGGAACCTTTCTTTCTTTTCTTGCATTTCAAGCTAGTCAAAAATCATATCTTTCAACCCTTTCTCAACTTGTTTTCATTCAAACTCACATTTTGACTTGGGGCTTAAAACACATTGCATATCATTTCTGCTTGCTTGCATTTCTTAGTCCAAACCTAGTAATTAACAAATCGCATCATGAATTAATCGTAGTCCACTTGATGTTACACAACTGAACCACTTGCACTAAATCAAACATCAAACTTACCTAAGACAAGGCCCGACTAGGATTTCATCCACCAGTAGATACCTTACCCATCCCAGCAATCCTACTTGGATTTCATCACCAAGGGGAAAGCCCACTCTGTTCTCTAACAGAGTCTAATCTCTAGGGAAAGTATATTTTGGCTAAGCGAGACCAGCTTACCACTGGACTCATGAAGTGAGGGGAGCTTGCTCCTTAGCACCAGGCCATGTACGGAACCTAACCCAGACTCTTGAGTGCCTAAACAAACCTGAAACCATCCATAGACTACCTCTTCTAGGACCCTTCTAACAGCCAACCTCCCCAAACATCACTTTAAGGCATAAGCCACACGAGCTTAATAATTTATTTCTAGGGATTTAATGCTTAGGCTCTGCCTGTGTTCTTCATCTTTTCTATTCTTATCTGCTTGTTTGAGCTAGTGAGGATGTTCTTCTTCCTATTTTTCAAAAACTCTCAAATCTTTTGGGTTTCTAGAAAACACAGTCACCGGCATCGGTTTTACCACCGATGTCGTTAACCTTTTCTCGCCGACATCGGTTGTCTGACCGACGTCGGCCATCTTTCTCACTGGCATCAGTTTTTCAACCGACATCGGTCTCTATCATAGTTCTTTCTTTTTTCAAAATAGCAGCCTCAAAACCCACCCCTTTTTCTGCCAAAACCCCATTCTGAGTTTCTGAAATTGGAAAAAAAAACACAGTTTCTAAAACCTGACATTTCTTGCCTTGAATGGTTCTAACTCAAAATCAAGCCAAGGCTTTATTCAACCACGTGAGGCATCAACCGCTTCCATCTACCCCATCCATAACCAGTCCTATAATGGAGTTCCACTCAGAGACTGAAAAAATTCCTACTCGCCCAACCCCGCCCCAGACTCCTATTGTCCCAGAAGGGGACCAAGATTTCGCACGATTCTTGGACCTCAATGTCAAAGCCTTACAGCACTATCTCATGCATAGCCGAACGTGAGACTCCTTAGGCAACCTAATCTATGGGATGCCAACTTCTGTAGTTGAGACAATGATCACATCAACAGCATCTACAATTCAACCTATAGACAATCAAGCCAACACCTCAGCCAATAACCCAACTGTCTCCTACCTTCAAAATTTAGCCTCTCCTTCTAGACCTACCTCCATGGGGGTTCCGTTACCCCCTCAACCTCAAATGACTCAACCAAATCCTACACCTTTCCAAAACCTAGTGGTCTCTATCCCCCCTACTCTTGCACCTATCAACACAAGAGTAGCTATCTACCCTTCAACAAGTGTGGCCACTCCTCAACCATCTTTGATGGCCCCTATCCAATTTGGGCCTACCAACCCCATAACACAAGTGCCCTTGGCTTCAACTTCCACCCCGATAACTAGCTACCCATATGTTGTGTCTATGCAACCAACCACGTCATATGCCCCTCTTAATATCTTTCAAGCACCTTACAATCTAGGAGGCGCTCCACCCACCAATCCGTCAGCAGACATCATCAAAATGCTGATGGACAAGATGTCTAGCCTAGAGACCTCCATTTTTGGCTCAAACAATGCTCTCTCATACAAGCAAATTTGCAATGAGCCCATTCACCCTTCTATCCCGATCAGGCCATACCCCAATCAATGGGAGCTTCCTAAATTTTCTCGCTTTCAAAGCAAGGAAGACCCGCAACAGCACTTACAAGTATTCAGACATGCCTGTTACCTTATTTTCCATGATGATGCAACTTTTACGTACATTTCCTATGTCTCTCTCTGGTGCTGCACTTGACTGGTACAACTCTCTTGCCAACCATTCCCTCTTCACATTCACACAGCTGGCCCAGCTCTTTCTTGATCACTTCTCCATCAACATCACCAAGAAGGTCTCGATCACAAACCTCTATTCTATCTACCAATTCAAGGATGAATCCATAGCTGACTTCATTACTCACTGGAGAGGCCTCATCAATCAACTCTCCTTTTCCTTACCCCAACCCAAACTTATTGAACTTTTCTCCCAAGCCTGTGCCAAACATATTTCTTCCACCTTACGGGTTCAGACCTTCTGCACCTTCGATGAAGCCTTCACGATGGCCTGCAAACTTGAATTACGTGCCATCGAGGAGAATAAAGTCAAGTTGTGGAGCAAGAATCCCAACTCTAAGACCAATGACTCCTCTTCTTCTAAACCTTCATCATCCAATCCTAAGTCTAAAGCTTCAGCTAACACTGTGGTCGTCAGACCTTCATCCTCTTCACCTTCAACCAATCAGCTTGAGCCATCCACATCTCAGAGCGCCACTCGCCAATTCCAGCAGAGATACATACAACAACAGTATACTCCTCTCAGAGAATCATACGCGTCTATGTTGGAAAAACTTGTTAAACAAGGGGTTTTCAATCTCCCCCAGATCTGACCACCTCCACAATTTGATCCCTCACGTGCCATCCCTACGAGGTATAGAGAAAATGATTTCTATAACTACCACTGTGTTAAAGGCCATGACACGAGAAATTGCAAGACCCTTAAAAACATAATCCAAGACATGCTCAAAAAGGGTGACCTCATCCTAGATAATCCCAATGCCCCCCCTAATCAGGGGATCGACATCTTCAAGCAACCATTCCCTAATCATCCACCGACCCAAAACAATGTCCAGACCTTGATTGACAACACTCATGAACACAACATTCAAACAGTCAATACGGTCTCGTCCTTCATCCCCGACCAACCTCAAGAGGTTAGTCCATCTATCAATCCATCACGTGTGGATGAACCTCTTTCCCCAGTTAGTTCTCTGTCAACCTCTCTCATCTTGGAGGACGCCTCAACCTTACCGACACCACCGGTCTCACCATCCTCCTTCCTACTACCTATGGAGGACCCGACCCTTCCTACTCCTCGACCACAAGTGGAGGGCATCATCATCCCTACCCTTTACCTTCTTGAGGAGCCTCATTCTCTAGTTTTTTCTCCACCCAAGGAAGAACCTACCTCTCCTTCGTCTCTAACCAAGAATGAATCGGTCATGACTTCATCATGCCATGGGTCTGAGACTACTACACCCATCTCATCTTCGGCCCCACAACCATCAACATCTTCTCAAGGACCCAAACCTCATCCAACATCTTCTCAACCATTTTCTTGACTAGTGGAAATAATTAGACTTCTCCCTTTAAGGAAAGTGGAGCATCAGGGATTGTGGGAGCATCTTAAAGCTCTTCAACATGCCCGTGCCCTCTCATCTCATGTTGCCAATCCTCCCAAGGCAGAATCTCCCAAGACTCTCAACAAATACTAGACTCCTGCATCTACCCCATCTAAACCTATCAAGTCACTTGGTGTTTGCCATGTCTCTACCCTCACTCACTAGCAAGTGAAGGTGGACTTAGACCAGACCTCGACCAATAGTAGTCTTCCAACCAAGTCGAGGAAGACTACCAGACCACAAAAGTGAACGCCTCTTCCCCCATCACCATTACCTTCCATTTTGGGCCCCCATCCTTTGACCCTAACCAGAGTCCTTCCCACTCTGACCTCTAATCAAAACCAGTTGCCTCCTTTGCTTTCTTTGCCTATCTCCAACCTACCTTCTCCTAAAAAGGTAGTACCACTCACGAAGAAAGTGTCATCTCCGCCTGTCACCACACCATCAACCTAAAAGGTGGTACAGAAACCTCCTCTAACTCCGCCTAAGCAAAAGTCACCAGCATCACACACATCAACTAGCACGGACCCTTTAGTGGGCTCATACTCATTGATATTGCACCGAATTTTGTAGACTTCCAACACAGAAGATCAGGACGCCACCCTCTTCATCACTGCCTATGTTGATCGAACATGCATTAAATGTGTTATGATCGATGGAGGTGCCAGCATCAACATTATCTCCACCCATGCATTTGATCAGTTGGCTCTTTCCAAGAATTGCATCTCCAAGACTAACACAATCTTGCGCTCCTTTAATGACACCACTACCACAACCATTGGCATAGTCATCCTTCACATTCGCATTGGTCCACGCATAGTCCCAGAGCTCTTCTATATCATTGAAGGAGAGTTTCAATACAACATGTTGCTGGGCTGACCCTGGATCCGCGCCATGACTTGTGTCCCCTCCACCCTGCACCGTTGTGTGAAATTTGAGCACGACAGGCAAGTCCATACCATTCCCACTGACCCTTTACCCTTCAAAACTTGTAACACCACCTACTGTCCAAATGACGTCCTCATTCCTATCAAGCCATCAACCCTGGCACCACCTCCATCCGCAAAAGCTTTAACCAGTTTGCAACCGGTGGTCGCCCTCACCCCTCCTCTTTAAGCGACTACCAAAGACCCCTTGGAAGACATCTTCCAACAACTTTCACTTGGGTAATATCGCTTGCTAACCTTAGACATGTTCCAAACTCTGTAAGAGTATGGATGCCTTCACCACATCCCCAATTACGACCATCAGATCGGGATGGTCATGCCTTATGGTCCTCCTCACCTCCGAACCAACCTCGTCTATGGGGGGCTCAATCAAGATCCTCTTGATGGCAACCCTCTCTCTTCACCCCAACCATTCACATCAAACTTCTCATTTCTTGGCAACCCCACCTTTGCACACACTTACCTTTACAGGTGTGCATGGAAGGGTTTTGGTTTTGGATGCTATGAGCAGGGCTCCCATCAGCCCATCAAGCTGCTCAACGATGATGATGCCAAGAAATGATATGGCTTTGGATACCACGACCCCACTCAAGCTCTGTCAGACCTTTGCCCTGAGCCAACCATTGACCAATCTCCTCCAAGCTCACTCATTCCTCCTTCTTCACCTACGGAGTTGATGGTTTCCATCCCTCCTAACTTTTTCAATGCCTAAGCGCCATTCGCTTGGAAACCCCTGACCTAGCAACCAGGTGGGGTACCCAGGTCTCTCCTCCTCATCTTCTCTCCATCTCATTCATCTAACCCACTGATCATCTGTGCTAGGTGTTAGACATTCTTCCTACCACCAAATGGCTGAGGGGAGTTTGAATTTATACTGCCTATCATGACCTCAACCAAACACTAATCTCGACCTGGCCCTTGACCAGTCTCGACAAATTAGCGACCACATCAACCAACTTCTTAATCATCACCAGCATGTCACCAATATGGATCAAAGTAAATGATGCAAGTTTGCCCCTAATTGGCTTGAACCTTTCATCGTCACGCACAAGTATGGGTCAGGGACTTATCCTCTGTCTTCTCTTGATGGATGGTTAGATTCTGAGCCTCTTAATGCCTTGCATCTGTGACCATTCTACTGTTAGTCGAGTACTCGTCCACTTGACATTTAACTTGAGCTCGTCCCTTGAGCAATCCTCATCCTCTTAATCCTCATTCCTTTCAACCCTATTCCCCTAAACAAATCCTCTATAACCCTTTTATGATGCATGGATGCTTTGTCCTAATAAAAGGGAGCCCTTGAACTTCTATAGTCTTGTCCATGACTCCAGATTCTATCAAAAAAAAAATCAAGATGTCAAAACATATCCAAGGTCACCCAATCAAATCAAAAGGCAGACTGCTCCCTCGAAGGATAGCTATACTATCATTGCTGTAGCTAATAGACTGCTCCCTCGAAGGATAGCTATTCAAACTTATATAAAGCAAAAATATAGACCACTCCCTTGAAGGATGGCTATGATTAACTCTTGCTACAAATAGCACTTTCTTAAAAGCTTCCCGCATCAATCAGCTTCACAAATGACCACAAAGCAAAATGACATCTCTATGTGGACTTCCTGCATTGATCAGTCCGCTCTTTCAAAAAAAAAAAAACAGGTCATGGACTTGGCTTGTAGTTATCTCGGGGTCTCCTATAAAAAGGGGCAAGGTTATCCCTACTCATAAAATGGGTTACCCTATCCTCCTCCTATTATAACCCCTGCTCAAGGGACTTTGAGCTCACTTTAATGTCAAAGTGATTCAATTACTATTCTAACACAACCATGGTCAACGATGCAATGCATGAAGGGGGCTCTTGGTTCTAACAACCCCTATCTATGCTATCATTCTGGTCCTTGTCAATGAAAGGGTGATTATGCCTTTCACTTTCAGCTTACACTTTGGTCACATTTGAACTTCATTACTTGTCAAACCCAATCAACTCAACTCCAATCTCTTTTCAGACCACTCACACAGCCTATTCACACTAGTTTCTATGGACACCAATACACATGGAAACTATCGACCAGACACAATTTATGTTAAGCATAAACCAATACTTGCTGAAGCATAAATAGGCCTCAATTCATTTTTAGCATACATCCATCACAAATATGGAAAATTGCTAGGGATGAAAGACCCCTCAACCAATGTTACAGCATACACCATTTGGAAAAGGCTGTAACATCTTTTTCTCCTCATCATTTCAACATATGACCAAACCAATCATCGACCAATCTTCTCAACTAGTTTGAACTACATTGGTCTAAGGCCCTAAGACCGAGGCTATGTAGGCAGCACTCAGATGACACAACTGTCTTCTGGGGTTAGCTCGACCACCCTCATTTGTTCATCTACCTAATGGACAAACCATTCTTCCCTTTGACCATGACCTTGACCATGACCACAATCAATCATCAACCAATCATCGACCAATCTTCTCAACTAGTCTGAACTACATTGGTATGAGGCCCCTTCAATCTAGGCTATGTAGGTAGCACTCAAATGACACGATGTCTTCTGGGGTTAGCTCGACCACCCTCTATTTGTTTGTCTCTCTGATGGACAAACCTTCTCTTCTTTGACCATGACTTGAGCTCATCCAAGACCATCGACCACTTCGACCCTCTTCCTCCCTTTTAGGGAGAACTACATTGGCCTGAGGCCCTTAGGACAAGGGCTATGTAGGCAGAACTCAAGTGACACGACCGTCTTCTGAGGTTAGCTCGACCACCCTCATTTGTTCATCTCCTTGATGGACAAACCATTCTATCCTTTGACCATGACTTTGACCTCGACCAAGACCATCGACCTCTTTGACCCCTCCGTCTGAACTACATTAGTCTGAGGCCCTAAGATTGGGGCTATGTAGGCAGCACTCAGATGACACGACTATCTTTTGGGGTTAGCTCGACCACCCTCGTTTGTTCATCTCCTTGATGGACAAACCATTCTTTCCTTTGCCCAATCTTTTGACCATAACCTTGACCTCGACCAAGACCATTGACCACTTCGACCCTCTTCCTCCCTTTTAGGGAGAACTACATTGGCCTGATGCCCTTAAGACAAGGGCTATGTAGGTAGCACTCAGTTGACATGGGGTCTCCTGGGGTTAGCTCAGCCATCCTCTTCATCCCTTTCTTTCATCCATCCATCCACCTCGACCAATGACCTTGGAGATCATGACTATCTCCTAAGACTCTGACCACTTCCAAGACAAATGTTGCCTTGGTTGTTTTTACATGTATGCTACCTCATGAATGGTTAGCAAAATTGTGCACAGCCTATTTATGACCTTCATAAGTATAGGATCGCAAGCCGGTTGATCCCCACTACTTGTGATATTTTCATGTTTTCAGGAGCACTTCCTGAGCCTGAGATACCTAGAACACAATGACCATTGGAGCTTCAGCTTAGATTAAATAACTCGGTCATCTACAACTAATGCTAGGGCCTAGTTATTTCAATTTTGGCACTCCTCGACCTTAACCTGTGATAATCTGACCTGACCATCCCGTGAAGTGGTATACGCATAATCACGACTATTGTAGCATTCTCACTCACCCTCTCTCTATCCATCTCTCTATCAAATCAACACTCGATCTCAGGTTCCCTTCCCTCGACTCTTGCTTTAAGGGGGGAACACCTCATCCCATACCTGGGGCAACCAACTCTTATTTTTTTCTTGTAGTTCATCAAGAACAACCAACAAGACAAAAAGGGGCAAATGTAGACACTATAATCGTGTCTACCCCTAGGTCTTCTTTCACCCTTGGCCCCCCTTGGCCCATGTCCTAACCCTTGTCCTAGCCCCCTCCATTTATCAAATAAATATTTTAATTTATTTTTCCCTCTTCCACCTCACCCATGCCACCTTGGATCCCCCACCTCTCTCCTAGCCTTTATTTCCCAAATCTCCCCTTTATCCTTCCTCCCACATCCATTTATGCCTCCCTCGACTATTTTCCCATGGCCCCTTGACCCGACAGCGTGTAAGAATGGACAGAGGCTAATTTTTAGCCTCTATCCCCATTCTTCGACTGCCAACGTCAGTCATTATTTGGCCAACGTCGGTGATTTTTCCAGCATCAGCAACCTTCAATACCATTCTCTGCAACCATTCCCTCTATGAACAGAACTCTCTTAACGCTTTTGCATTCATATTTTCTTCTCCTGTACAGCAACACCAGTAGCTATAGGCATCTTTCAAGAAGAGATCCAAGCAACAACTCCATTTGTAGGTCCTTCAATAGCTCTGACAACAGGTTTTCCCATTCTTCAATCAGCAAGCAAGAGGTAAGCACAGTGTTGTTTTCCATTTTATTTCTTGTTTAATCTATCTATTTAGCTAATCACTGCCAAGACCTTCCCTGTCCTTCCCCTGAGAGGCTAAAAGGCCTTCTCAGACCCCTGCCTCTCATTCATTCCCCTTTGTGCTTCTAGTTCCCAACCAGCCACTTTCTCAGACAACATTCTCGGTCCCTCAGACCCAAAACAAGTCCCTCAAAACTCCAGGCAATCTCTCAGACCTCTAAATAGACCTCCCTGACCCTCAGACGAGACCACAGTCCATTCTGTAGACTAGAAACCAACCTGTAACCCGACAAGACTACTACCCCGGCCAACCTCATCCATTTATCCTACCGACATCGGTAGCCTAACTGACGTCGGTGACCTTACCTAACCGACGCTGGCAATACCACCGACGTTAGTGACTGTGCAAAAGTAGATTGCTTCTAAACAGGTACGCCTTTGCCTTAAGTTCTTTCTTTCTATTTTTCATCATTTATCACTTTCTATTTCTGATCAGCATTCTATTTTTAATAGTGGACTATCATCCTTCAAGGAGCCTTTGCACTTATAGGACCAAGATCTTGCTTGGTAGTCCACCCTTTTGTCATCTAATGTTTTTTGTGTTTTAGTGTCTTTCTCTTTCAGGTGTCATCCTCCACAACCAAAGAGGAGCTCCTGCTATCATCTAAATTTTGGAGCACACGTCTACAATATGGGTACGTACAAACCCTCATCCTACTTCTTAGTTTCTCATTTTCTCTTTCTTGAATGTGAAAATCAAATCTAGCATAGAAACACACTCATTAATTAAATATAGGCATATAAAAATCATAGGCATTTAGCTTACTATTATTTAAAATCTAAAGTTTTAAAGGATAAATCTAATTTAATTATTATGCCAAATGAGGAATAGGTGAAATTGATTTTATACTTTCATTCAATTTATTTGGTACACATACATTAGATTATGATAACTACATGTGGGTTTATCTATATTTAGACTATTGAAAATGTAGTCAACACTCAGCTATTCAACAGGAGTGCCCGAGGTCAATCCAACATAGCCCTATTAAACCCCTTTTAAATGTCATTGGTATAAAGAGTGAAAAATAGGTTTTGAATCAAGCATAATGAAAATATAATCATTCATATATTTCTAAATTTCAATGAATTCATATAAGTCACGTATAGATATAAGTGTATCAATTTTGACTATCACATATATGCACAATTTTCTTTGTCATTTCTAGTAGACATCATATGGATCCATTAATTACAATAATTTGAGAATTATTTGAGGTGTATTAAATAATTTTAATATTATTTTTATTGATATGATAAAATTTAGAGCACATTTGATGATTTTGATAGAAACAATGAGCAAAAAACAACCACAAATAAGTTAGGTGCCTTCCTTTTCCTCTGTGCTTGATCATTTATATAAATAGTAAGTGTAATAAATCATGTCTAACATTAAAATTTGTGTGATGAGAGATATTTCTTGTGTAATATAAATATTTTTTTTATCTTTTTTGATATAAATAAATCCAAAATAAGTTAAAATATATCGGTGAATTTCATCCTTCCTTTGAGCATGTTAAATCTTAGTTTTTCATTGAAGTTTCATTATTCATTATTTAAGTTCATATTTTTGCATTGAGGTTTGATTTTTAGATATATTTTTTGGCCTCTCTTTCATGGGTAAATTTTTATCTCTATGAGTTCCAATATTCCAAACCCTATATTTCTATGTTTTCCCTCATCCTAAGAGTAGGCTTTATGCTTGTATTCCTTGTCATATTAGGGTTTGGTAATTTCTCTATGTATGTGCATCCTCAAACCTTAATATGTCTCATACCTTGGATTCCTTATCATATACCTATGTTTTTCCTTATATTTATACTAATGAGTAGATAAATTTTAATGTATATGATCATGTTAGTGTGCCTAATGAGAATGCATATGTAAATGAAAAATATTTTTATGTGACTAAAGGAAATGACTATAATAATTATGATCGTGATGATATGGTAGATTGGTATGATAGTGATATATCTTTGTAAAATTATAGTGAATAATAATAAAAACATGGTAAGGATGTAATTCAAGAATTAAATTATCCTTATCCTTATTTACCCTCTTCTGCTAGTCATACACTAGAACAAGAAGAAATCAAAAATGAATTTATTAATACACTTATTGATGCTACTAGGATTCCACTTAAGAAATAAGATAAAATAAATAGATGGATATATAATCTACATGTTGATTTTAATGATGTTTCACCTTTGTCTCCCTAATTCAATGATATTTATAGTGGCATACAATGTGAAATTAATTCTTATATTAAAAAATAATGTGATGTTATTCCTCTTCAAATATAATGTGATATGAATTATTTTATAGAAATAAAATGTGAATCAATTAATATAATTTGATAGTTTTATGGATAGACCAAAATATATTTTGTGAATAATTTGTGGTATAAAATTGATCAAGATACCTCTAATCATCATGATCTTTCACATCGCTTCACATGAATGGGGAAAAGATGATTTTGTAACTATCATCAAATCAAGGGACATAGAGATAATGATTTATATGCATTGTAAAGAATGATTTTTATGCATTGTAAATTAAGATTTAACAAATTATGGATAGGGTGTTATTTTATTTGGAAAATATACAATCAATATTACAATTATTCCTCTTAATCTTATTCTACAACACATTATATTAATTTTGATATATTCTAGCACATTCCTAAAAAGGAATAAATGGTCAATCTATCTTTTGTATAAGCTAAAAATAGGGTAGGATCTTATTCCAGTTAAAAACATAAAAATACCAATATTTCCTATGAGAATAATAAAAAATAACCATTATTCATTCATGCTCTTATGTAAGGTGAATATAGAAAAGACATTATTTTAGATGACAAGGCACAATACAGTGAATGCACAATTGAATTCTTGAGAAATTGGGATATAATGAGTGAGAGTTATAGCATACAACCACACATGAAGGTTTTAACTATATTGATTACTCTTGGTATTAAAATAATGGAAAAATTATTAAATATTAAGTTTTATATTACATAGTGCAACATAATATAAGGATAATCATGATTACAATAAATGGAAGCTAAATGGGGTAAGGTCAATATGACTATATAATTTGATTTCTAGGGTAGTTTGATTACATATCAAAGAGATAAAAAAATATGTTAAATAATCATAATAATATTATATTTACATCTCATATTACATAAGCAAGGATACTGAATAGAATCAATAAAGTATAGATCAAATAATTAAACAAGTAAATAATTATCCACATCAAGATAAATGAAATAAATAATCTCAAGCTATCACCATTAAACAAGTACCATTATCGATATCATCTCAAATATATTTAACACAATTATATAATATAATATTAAGTGTGATTTTATCTTAGAATTTAGAACCATAAGATCTATTTACTTATGAAGATCAATATAATGCATAATTTTTGTATTTAAGTGTTTGGTTAGATGATTCCATCCTAATCAATACGTCCGATTGTGATGAAATAATTGGTTAGATCTAATCATACACAAATATATTACTTAAATTATATATCATTCACATGTTACATAAATATATCCTATCATTTAAAATGTTAAAATTTTAAATGTTAACCAAACACATAAATAATGAAATAACATGAGACATACTTAATATTGTAAATCCATCACATAAACATACATTGAGCATATTCAAATTATCATAAATATAAGTTAAAATAATTTTTTAACATATAAAATATAACACTCAATAATTTTTTTATGATTCCTTTGTCTTTCTACACTTTTACTGTCATCATTATCCCTAAGCATAGTGGTCCTAGATGAGGATGCCTTATTATCAACATGTCATGATTGCGATAAAAAATGACAAAATATATCACAGTCCCCAAAAACAACTAGTATAGATTGGAATTTTGATATTAATCACATGTAAAAACTTTGTAGCTATATATTATTTGTAAAAGTAATCTAAATTACGTATACACCGCCAATTAGTAAATTCATATGCTAGCTAGCTAGTTATGCCCTCAACTCACCTCGATCACTCATAGAATCAAGATAGGTGGCCATGGAAAATACAACATGTTTTAAAAAGAGGTACATAATTTCTTTTTATATCATCTATTCTCCAATAATACACCTATAACTACATCACTGTGAATGTGTCTCATTAGTACTCAAATAGAGGCTTCAAAAATATTAGTCTAATACTCATCTCCTAAAAATCATAAGATAATTACAAATAGTTAAAGATAGATAATAAAAATATTATAAGATACTAAACATTATAAATTAATGTATATACATAAATTTTTCCATGGCAAGGTCATTATTTTATTTGGTTTATTGTCCCTCTCCTTTGTATCCACCCATCTCTACATTAGGTTATGCCTTCAATCTAGTTTTAACTCTTTATACAAAATATGAAATAATAGGGCCTATCAAGACTATAACCACCATTATGTATACTAAATTTTTCCCCTTAAATAATCCAAATCCATAAATAATAGTTCATGGATCCACCTCCCCTATAGGAATTAATGCCAATTATGTAACACTCAGTTGATCTTTCTATATAGGACATTGATTGGTTCAATGGGTGCATGTCCCAGATAATGAAGTTATGGGAATATTTTTTAACACACCAAAGTATCTCATCATGTGATCATAATATAATCCCTCATACACCCAATTAAATATATCATGAAACAAACATCTCACTCTTATATGTTGTAATTTTAAAGCATCCTCTAGTCACCCCCAAAATCCTCTATGTGGTCTCCAAATAATGGAATCAGGAGTCAACTAATCAAGTAGTACTTTGTAGTTGATCATGGTCCACCTAGTAACATGGGGATATTTAACCATATATTTTCATACATATTTGTATTTTCCCACTCCACACATGTCATATACCTAATGGACAAGCCATTGATATGTTCTCATATGGCCATAGATGTATCAAGGTAGTAGAACCAAGACTATAATCCTTATATGTAAATCACACACACACACACACACACACACACACACACACACACACACACACACGCACACACACACACACACACACACAAGTCTTTTATCATGATATGACCTCAAGATTACATCATCCCATGGATCCATATATATCCTCCATAATATATATATCCATTAATAAATAGTGGAAACCCCTCCATCCAATGATATAAATGAATCAAGGAACATGTATAAATATTTCCATAAATGTATAAAATTTACAAAATAATCTAGATATTTAAATAGTATAATAATCTATGGCATATTATTCCCTCAATAATTTCCTATCATATATTTATGTGTTTCCTTTTGAATATTGACATTCTTGACCATATACAATGCAACAAGTGTCTACTACTTGTAGTTGTAATATCATCCATATGTCATATAGGGTATTTGTCATCTCCCTTATTACAATATAAAATATGAAATTATATGCATTCCACATCTCTCCTAATGCATTCATAAAATGCATGTCATATGTCATAATGTTGAATCAACCAACATGGCCTAACCCTGCCCCATCCACTATATATTGCTCAACATCACTCTTATCTTAAACAAATAGAGTCTCTATGTGATAACCATATCAACAATCTCCGACACACATGTAAGAAAAAAAATAAATTAAATAAAATATTATATTAATGATATACAAACATAGAAACAAATATAATGTAAAAAATATAATACATAAAATTATCATCCTCCATAGACACATGTGGTAGATATTAAACACTAGTGATAAAAACTATAGCCATATAGATAGAAAGTTCCAAAAAAATATTGAACATATTTAGAAGATGCTAAACATCTCCAATGACATCCAAAAAATACTTAAAATAAATTGAAAATGATAAATTTATGAAAATATAAATTTTCAAGATATTAAAAAATGGTCAAATTTTGAGTCTTATCAAGTGCTACCAACTCATCTACATGTAATGAACTATCAAAATGCTTAAACCATGTTGAGGTAACCTCTCATCATAATGGAATTTTCATAATTAGATATTATAATCAACAATAAATAAAGTTCAAATGAATTCAAAAAACATAAATTCAACCTATTTGTATTTAGTAATTTTTGTGCTATAAGGTACAAAAATTAACTTTACTATTGATCTACTATGACAAGGTACATGAAATATATCAACACACATATTTCAATTTCACCTCCCATCACTTATTTTGAAACACATGAAACATTCTCTTTTGCATGGTAATACTCTCTTGATCATTTATCTCTATATTATAGACAAACATTTTGCATGCTTACTATCACCTCAATCCTAATGATTTTTGGAAAATCAATGGATATATTAACACTAATGGACATTTCATATGAAAATGATTTTCAAAACTCAATGAAATCATAACTAAGGGATGTAATCATTTGTTTACTCATTAGGAGAAATTGGTACAATCCAACTAAAATGACTATCATGATACTCATAATAGATGCAAACACATCGAAGTAAAATAATTCAAAGAACATTAAAAAATCACAATTATTAATAAACATTGAAGACTTTAGAACATTTATATACCATTATATAATGACTACATATAATACTATGACTCAATCACTTACAATAGATTAAATAATGTCACATATGCTTATAAAATATCAATTTTTTGCATGATGACATATTTCTTCATGTGAGTATGTATATTTCAAATGATTATATCTTATCTCTAAATCATGATGCATATAAATGGGTATTTTGAAATAATTTATTAATGATATTTTTCCCTCCCATAAAAAATAGTGAATACATTGGGCCTCTCCTAATATATTCAGATCATATCAAATTGAGTGTTGGTATTATGGGGAATAATACATAGTTAAGATGAGACTAATTATACAAATGTTTGGCACATCCCACTCATGTATGCCATATTACATAATTTTGGAAATAAATTGAGTTTTTTTATGTCATTATGAGGTAATTTATAAAATCAGAGTATTAGATTCGTTAGGTTGCATGGATATGGATGGGTTTAAATTATCAATTTAGGATAATTATGAGATAGATTCAGATAAATTATTAGACAAATTAAGATAGATTATGAGACATATTAGGATATATTATGAGTTATATTTGGATAGATTATGATTTATTTTAGGATAAATTCACACTTATACAAATCATATGTGGATCATTTTATAGTATCATGACAAATAAGTGATAAATTCTATGGCATAATGAGACATATCACATGAATATATATATATATATATATATATATATATATATATATATATATATATATATATATGAGACATATTAGGATATATTATGAGTTATATTGGGATAGATCATGATTTATTTTAGGATAAATTCACACTTATGCAAATCATATGTGGATCATTTTACAGTATCATGACAAATAAGTGATAAATTATATGACATAATGAGACATATCACATAAATTATATATATTGGCATACAAGGATCAAATTGTGTAGGTTGCCATATTTATCAAATTAAATAGATAAAATATAGATTATGCCATTCTATATAAAATTTGGTATAGATGGGTCAGTTTGATATATAATGGAATAATCTATATGTCATCTGTTCAATTTGATAAATATGATAACCTACACAATTTGATCCTTGTATGCCAATATATATATATATATATATATATATATATATATGTATATATATATATATATATATATATATATATATATATATATAATCATAAAAGGATAAAATTATGTAGGTTTCCATATTTATCAAATTGAACAGATGACTTATAGATTATGTCATCCTATATCAAATTTGGTATAGATGGATCAAATTTGGAGAATGAACATTTTTCATGTTGATACCTTTATCTATTTTTATGATGGTAAAAATGGAAATGAAGGTAAATATGTAATCAATTTGAATTTATAATCCATATACGATGGTTGATTCATGTTTTTTATATCTACATATGAGCCTAATATAGTTCTCCATCCTTTTTACAAATAAACATGGTACAGGGTTCGAATTCTACATGTAATTCTTAAAACCTTGTTCAAATTTATATCCAAAATAGAAATAGACTAAGGGCACCTTCTCCATATGGATTGGATCATTTAGGACTAACAACATTCCAATCCAAAATTCATGAGCATATTCCATGAGTGGCAGAAGATGCATACTCATATATGTATTCTTTCTTTGATTATTTTTAATCTTTAATTTCAACTATACTATTTTTTATTGGATTGTTAATATATATTATTTCACAAATATTTACTAACATGTACACATGGACAATATGAAATAATTATTCAATGAAAAATCTAAAGTTAAAAACCACTAATGTAGGTTTGCATTTTCTATCTCCCTTTAAACTAGTATTTTTCATTGCACTTTAATACTTTATTAAATGGGGGAAATTTTCAGCTACCAAAGTTTGGTATAACCAATGTTTTTATAATTTTTTCATGATAATTTAAATATATAGACATTTAATTTTGAATAGGGAACTTATTGGTGTATTTATCCTAATCTTATGTATTTTTATCTACTTCATTTAAGTGTGTAGTATTCTTTTGGGCCCTTTTTATATTTTTGAGTTTGTAATGAGGATCCTTAATCCTATTCTCTTAGTTTTGAATTTTATATGGGTTTAAGAAAGTGCCATTAATCCTAGACAATGCTAGTTACTAGTAGTTTCTAACTTTATTGATAGGATCTTCGTGTTTCTTTTGGGTATATTTTGGGACATGACACCTTTTGGGGTGCTTTATTTCGTCTTTTGGGTCTTATTTAGTAATATTTTACACACTAAAAGTTCCTAAATTTGATGTATATATATATATAAACACAGACACACACACACACACACACACAAGAGCATTTTAAGGATAAGTATTTATTGATTAAAAAATGCATACAAAGAGCATATATAGAGATAGCTTATTATTTCTCAAAATGTGATGTTTATAAAGGATAGATCTATTTGCATTATTTTACTAAATGAGGAACTTTGTGAAATGGAATTTATAATTGAATTCACATGATTTCACACACGTGTGCTAGTGGAGAAACTATGTTTAATTTGATCCCTCTTCAAAACACTAGCACACATGTAATGCTTAGCTATTAAGCACATAATTGCTTAGGTAATTCCAACCCAACCCTTATAACCTTTTTTTTAGGTCTCACTGGTATTAAGAGTATAAACTAGGGTTTTGAAACAAATATAATTAAAATAGGATCATTTTTAAGGGACCAAAGGTATTTAAATGCATAGAAGTCACCTAAAGGTAGATATGCATCAATCCATACCATCATAGACTATGGTAGACATCTTATTCATTTCCATTAGATAGTAGACATATCTAGTTACCATTGGAATTTTAGAATTATTAGATGTGTCCTAAATAATTTAAATAGTTTAATTCCTTATCTGATCTAACATAAATCCATTGATATCACATTTGATGAAAATGATAGAAATAATTAGTAGAACAAAACCATAAATAAGATAATAACCTTCTCTCTCCTATGTGATTGATCATTTATATAAATAACAAGTGTAATAAATCATATGTAACATTTATATTTCTATGATTAGTGATATATCTTGTGAAATATGAATATTCATATTATTACCTTTTTTAGATAACTAAATCCAAAATAAGTTAATAACACATTCAACAATGTATAACTTTCAAATTTATCTAGTGGTTAAAATTAGTAAACATGAAAAATCAAAATTCCAAATTTATAATTAAATTTGAAAATAAGTAAAATAATGTTTAATTATCACACCATGATGTTTTTTATATTTTTTAATTCTGATCTAAATTATATAGGTTACTAACAACCTATGTGTCAAATTTGGTCCTTTGGCTAATCAGGGATAGGATTAGTACCCATTTTATTCATGTCTTGAGTGGTATTTTTAGTCTCCTTGTTTGATTATTTTACATGCCCTATTATATAGATAATATCCTATGCTAATTCTACATTCTTATGTATGTGTGCCAATAGATGTCATACTTTCTTATACTTGTTCTTTGATGAATTGGTGGACACAACTACCTGATTTTATTTTGTAATGTCTTTGACTTATCTTTCCATAAGGTATTTAATAAAAATATAATGGAATAAGTAGTTGGACTTAGAAACATTTTATAGATGATATTTTATGATTATGTAGCACCTCAATATTGTACACTTTCAAAACTCAGACCTTGGTTATTCTTATTAGTTTTACACATGCCTTGATTCCAAAAGCCTTGAATATATTCTATATTATACCCATTGGCCTATATATTAGTCTAACTATACTTATATTGATGACACATACATCCTATCTTACCTATAATGTTTAAAATGTACTTATCTTAAACCTCTACAAGTTCTAAGTTTATACCTACTCTCTTACTTCCTAGACACTAATGTTGAGGATAGATAGTACTATCAACATTATTGTCCTACCCCAACACAAGTTTCTAATGCCCTAAACTCATCCAATTTACAAATGAAATATATCCTAATGGTTAGCCTAGTTGATTTAATATGAGTATCTCCTTATAGGATTGGCATAAATATAATATTAACCCTCATTCATTCTTCACCTAGAAATCAGACCAAAAGAGCATTCAAATAGCATTCAAGTTATCAAAATATTTTCTATTTTCACCTTTTATAAAATAAATCAAAGGAATAGACAAGATACAAGTTTGAAGTACTAAATGAGTAGTCATAAGGTTTTATTTGACAATCTATAAGATAGTTTACTATTGTACTTTATTTACACACATTACATGATTCACACACAAGACAACATGTATGGGATAACTACATGATTCTATTTCCCCCTTATAAATTATTGGCTATGTAGGCAATTCCTTTTGATAATGGGGTAATTACGGGTCATCTCAACAACATATTCCCACTAACCCATTTTTTCCTAAGGCCACATTGAAGATGTAAAGCTAGGGTTTTACAATTTTGATGAAACTGTCCAAGACTGCTCTAACCTTAGACTGCAAATAGGGCTAAACGGTAGGCGTAGTATGTCTCTCCTGGCTCAGCTATGTCTTAATTCAAAATGGAAATTGCCTATATGTTGTAATATTGCTGAAAAGTCTAAACATTTAATACTGACATACAAATGACTCAGCGATATGAGAAAGGTTTGCAATGAACACAATCACATAATCACAAGCAAAACCAAGCAAAACACACTTCTCTATCACTTATAATATCACATGTAGCATAACTTCATAGCTTCAGCTTTCACATCCTTCAATACAATATTCTAAAACATCTACATATCTGTAAGTACCCTTGATGCAATAACAACAATGATCTCTTTGGAGAAATTGATCAAATACGACCCATTGCAATAACTCAAATAGACACACAATATGGTAGATCAGCCATACAATAGAAAAACACTATACATAAAAGTTCTGCAAGACATTGATTTGCAACTTTTAAAGAGATTTTAAGCTTTTGCAGTTTTAGTAAAAAAAGGCTTGGCCAACAAAGGATTGAAATAAATCATGGGTCAAAATCCATGGCCCATTATCATGATAACCAGTGAATAATTATGTTACTAGAAATCTATCATGGCAATGCAACTTAAAATAGAAAACTATCAGATTCAAATGTTGATATTTGCCTTTCCAGCCTTCAAAAAGTTTGAATGCTCTTTCAGCACCATTTCCCCATCGTCTACAGGATCAAATTCACATACATAGAAGCTTCCATCTAGACCAGTAATCACAATTGTGTTATTTTCTCCAAATCTAATGGTATATCTTACTTGTTCAGGTAAATGAAATTGAGCAAATGGCCACTGTGATTTAAAATATTTTGGTAACACTCCTTTCAATAATTTAAGTGAAGGTATATGAGGTAGTTTCCCCTTTTTGGATGCGATAGAACTTTGACTCGAAACAGAAGCAAAATGGTTTGTAACATTTGTATCTATATTTAGACTGATTAAAACCTTTTCTTTCACCTTTTCGTTGAGCTTAACTATGTGGACAGTGCCCTTTTCGCTACACAGGCAAGCTACTAAGCTATGGGAGATAATAGAATATACCTCAACTTTATCAGCTTCTCTCTGGATCTCCAATCATCTTCCATACAGCCACTTGTATATTAAAATGCTCTGCGCTTTTAACACACTATAAATATGTGTTACAATCTCCTATTTCGTAGCCTACATGGCACCTCAGGCAGCCTCACGCCTCGTCTCTACTTCCTTTCTTGATCCCTCATCAATGACTTCCCTTTTGAAAGATATTGGAGGAGCCACAGCAACCAAAACATAGAAGCCAATGTGAATCAGGCAAAAACAAGAAACATCGGCCAAATCTTAACGCACTTCGGATTGTGATTAAAAACCTCCTCCAAACTTCCATGCCAAACTTGGCTTAAGGAAAAACAAAATACAATTTTGAATTTGTAACAACATGCCTAGGTTGAAAATATTTTCAACCACTCCTTGATTTTCTCAACAGCCCCACAATTACCTTTTTTTACTTTTATTTTTTTATTTTTTTTATTTTTTAACATTTATTCCTCCTTAGATAACATTTGATAGGCAAAATACAATAATTTGAAATTTGTTGCAGATGCTCCTTCATCATACTCTCCCTCTAGAAATAATTTGAACCTTAGTTCAAATGAATTGATGCCTCCATGCTTTAGCCTTCATTCTATACCTGGATCCCACGGTCTTCTTGTCAATGTCAATGCTTGTCTTTGATAGTCTATATCTCTCATCTTGTTGTTCTTCCTCTTCTAGTATGTTCTTCTTCTCATTTCTTTCTCAGTTGTTATGTCCCATCTCCATGCTTCATTCTCATACATGTCTTCAAAATCTTCTTGATCTTTTTGGTTCAAAATTTTTTCCATTGAACTATGGACTTCATTCATCTCCACAACTTTAACACCTGCATTCAAAACATCAAAAGCAACCTTAGTAGAAAAACATTGAGGCCATGAAGCCTCTTCGCTGCCTTCACATTTCTGCTCCTTGATCAAAACTATTTTGACCTCTTTGCTTTGTCCTTGTCTTGTCTCACTCTTTCCAATGCTACCTTCACCATGGCTTGTACCTTTACACAACTCTCTTGGAGGATTCAACAACTCTTCTATCCTCTTCAACTCTTCACACAACACAAGATCATCCAAATCTTCATGTCCTATATCAAACTTACAACCAGATTGTCTTTCATCCTCTATAAGTACATTCATCCACTTTATAGTTTCTTCATAGAAATCAGCATCTTCACCAACATCAACATAATTATCAAAAACAATAGGAACACCATTACCTTGTGTCTCCTTACTATCTTTAATTGCTACATGAAGCCATCTTGTCTGTTCTACTGCATATTCTTTCCTTTCCCCACCATCCATCCATTTTAAACTCTCTCCTTGCTGCACATTAGTTTTTATAGCCACTTTCCATTCCTCATTTTCCATAAAAAGATCATTGAATGATACAAAAACATCATTATCCCATTTATTTCAAGCAATTGACTTACCTTTCCATGTACTTGTGTCATCCTTCACCTTCCTCCATTGAGTTCTTGGTGTTTTTTTCTTAACACTCACATCTTCTTCACTCTTTGCCTTCTTAGGCACCCATACTTGTTTCTTCTTCTTATCAATTGACTTTTCACGCCATGTAGGCATCCTACATTTATGCTTTTGTACCAGCACCTCCTCTTGCTTGGGAGTTTGTTTCTTCCACCATTTAGGCATCACATATCCATGGTTAATTGGAAACTTTACCTTTCTCTTTGATTCTTTAACATGTATATCAACAATTTCATGTTTATAAGAAGAATCAATTTTTGAACTCACCTTTACCTCCTTAAGGGGCTGTTCCATTAGTTCTTTGTCTTTCATAGCTTCTTGATTATCTGTACTTTCTTCTTCCTTTATGCTTGGCTATCCTCTTTCTTCTTCTTGACATTCAATGGCATCTTGGAATTCAGCTTCATCTTCCATCTCTCCCCTCTCATGTATTAACCAATGCACCTTATCAACAGCAGCAAATTCTCTTCTCATTCTTGCACATTCACTTGTGCATTTGGTGTCTTCTCTTGCACCAATCTCTTCACTCTCCAAGGCCCTTCTCTTGACCTTCATAAGGCTGCTCATACCTGCACTTACCCATTCAAAAACAGCATTAGAAATAAAAACAAGAGACCACAAGGTCCCTATGAGTGTTCTCTTCACCAACACTCTTATCTTCTCAAGTGCTCTTCCTGGCACTTCATATTTTCTTTCTTCTCTCTTGTTCTCCTCAATGAGAACCTTCTGCACAACTTCTTCCTCTTGCTGCTCACTTGGCAACCTTCTTACCTTCTTCAAGCCTCTATGGGCTTCTCTCTTCATGGCAATCTCATTTTTCCTTCTTCTCCTCTTCATTAGGAGAAATATTGGCCACTTTATCCTCTTCTTTATTGGCCATGCCCATGCTTACCTATTCAGCTGTATCCAAGACTCATACTCATCCTTAACCTTAACTAATTCTTTCTTCAAACTAGCAATTTCTTTATTAAAATCAACATTAGTCATACCTTTGATGCTTGCTTTCCTCTTGCTGCCCTCATATACCTTACTGCTCTACAGTGCTTTCATCAATGCTTCCATCTCTGAGATCTTCACCCAAGTCTTTTCCACCTTGGTCTCTTGATCCCTTGTCTCACCCAAGCCTTTCTACTTGACTGGTCTTTTGACAATCTCCTTTGATCTCACCTAGGCTTTTTGCATCCTAGTCTTTTGATCCTTTTCTCAATCTTGCAGCAACTCTTTAGACAACTCTTTAACAAACACAAATTACAAATCCAAGCTTACCTTGCTTTGGATCTTTCTCCTGAGCATTCACTTGCTCTTCTTCTAGAGCTTCTCTAAGCTTCTCTTGCAAACTTCATCCTTTACCTCACCTAATTCTATTTCACCTTAGTCTTTTGGAAAACTATCCAAGCTTCTTCTTGGATCTTCTTCTCTAAGCCTTCCTTGGCTTTTTCTCCTCTTAAGCCTCAATGGCTTGGCTTCCTTTCTCTTCACCTATAAATTCTTCACTTGATTGCTTCTTAACACAATAACTCAAATCAAATAACAAAATTATTCATACCTTTCCTCTAGCAGAGTCTTCTAGTGTTGTTTCCTGTTGATCCTTGCCAATTCCTGTCATAACTATAACATCATTCTTTTCTTAATTTAGCAGCAATGAATTATCAATTCCCAAGAGCTTCAAGCTTTAATACCAAATGATGAAACTGTCCAAGACTGCTCTGACCTTAGACTGCAAATAGGGCTAAATGATAGGCGTAGTATGTCTCTCCTGGCTCGGCTATGTCTTAATTCAAAATGGCAATTGCCTATACATTGTAATATTGCTGAAAAGTCTAAACATTGAATACTGACATACAAACAACTCAGCAATATGAGAAAGGTTTGCAATGAACACAATCACATAATCACAAGCAAAACCAAGCAAAACACACTTCTCTATCACTTATAATATCACATGTAGCATAACTTCGTAGCTTCAGCTTTCACATCCTTCAATACAATATTCTAAAAAATCTACATATCTGTAAGTACCCTTGATGCAATAACAACAATGATCTCTTTGGATAAATTGATTAAATACGACCCATTACAATAACTCAAATAGACACACAATATGGTAGATCAGCCATACAACAGAAAAACACTATACATAAAAGTTCTGCAAGACATTAATCTGCAACTTTTAAAGAGATTTTAAGCTTTTGCAATTTTATTAAAAAAAAGGCTTGGCCAACAAAGGATTGAAATAAATCATGGGTCAAAATCCATGGCCCATTATCATGACAACCAGTGAATAATTATGTTACTATAAATCTATCATGGCAATGCAACTTAAAATAGAAATACTATCAGATTCAAATGTTGATAGTTTCCTTTCCAACCTTCAAAAAGTTTGAATGCTCTTTCAGCATCATTTCCCCACTGTCTATAGGATCAAATTCACATACACAGAAGCTTCCATCCAGACCAGTAATCACAATTGTGTTATTTGCTCCAAATCCAATGGTATATCTTACTTATTCAGGTAAATGAAATTGAGCAAATGACCACTGTGATTTAAAATATTTTGGTAACACTCCTTTCAATAATTTAAGTGAAGGTATATGAGGTAGTTTCCCCTTGTTGGATGCAACAGAACTTTGACTCGAAATAGAAGCGAAATGGTTTGTAACATTTGTATCTATATTTAGACTGCTTGAAACCTTTTCTTTCACCTTTTTGTTGAGATTAAATATGTGGACAGTGCCCTTTTCACCACACAAGCAAGCTACTGAGCTATGGGAGATAATAGAATATACCTCAGCTTTATCAGCTCCTCTCCGGACCTCCGATCATCTTCCATACAGCCACGTGTATATTAAAATGCTCTGCACTTTTAACACACTACAAATATGTATTACAATCTCCTATTTCATAGCCTGTAGGGCACCTCGAGTAGCCTCACGCCTCGTCTCTACTTCCTTTCTTGATCCCCCATTAATGACTTCCATTTTGAAAGATATTAGAGGAGCCACAACAACCAAAACACAGAAGCCAATGTGAATCAGGCAAAAACAAGAAACATCGGCCAAATCTTAATGCACTTCAGATTGTGATTAAAAACCTCCTCCAAACTTCCATGCCAAACTTGGCTTAAGGAAAAACAAAATACAGTTTTGAATTTGTAACAACATGCCCAGGTTGAAAATATTTTCAACCACTCCTTGATTTTCTCAACAGCCGCACAATTACCTTTTTTTACTTTTATTTTTTTATTTTTTTTATTTTTTAACATTTATTCCTCCTTAGATAACATTTGATAGGAAAAATACAATAATTTGAAATTTGTTACAGATGCTCCTGCATCAAATTTCACCAGGAGTGATAATACATGACCCAAATCTAAATGCACCAAAGTGAAGGTGAATCCAAACCTATAAGCATCTAGGTGGTCATATTGTATTTGAACTAATTTTCCATATAGGACACTAACATCAAACCTAGACAGTAGTAAAAATATGGTATTCCTAAAATATATACAACTAGTGCACAAAAATTACTTAACATGGTACCAATACAATACTATATATATATATATATATATATATATATATAATACAAGAATCTCAAAATGAAAAAAAACAAAAATCTTCCATGACAATAACATTAACAATTAAATTATACATGGGTGGCACTTATTTATGGTATAATCATGTTGCTACTACACAAGTAAAAACTACTTTAATGTAAGACATTTACAAAAAAATAGCTTTAATCTTAAAAACTTACAAAACAAAGGAGAGCATCAAGATTCCTTGGGAAACATAACAATACCAATTTCTTGTGGTCCCAAAATGATTAAAACATAGGTTTTGGTTATGCCTACCACATATCTATATAAATTTACACTGGGAACTCTTTGGCTATACCAAATGGAAGTAAACATTGACCAAAATTAATAAGGCATTTCCTTTCCTCATGAAATAAAATTAATACATATTTCAAATGATAGCATTAAATCTTATCCTACACATAAAAAATGTGAGGAGGAAAATGTTATGTACCTTTTCAACCTATCCAATCATGATGCAAATCATGTGAAAGATCCAACTTAGGTTTGTAAGGTTCATAGCGGGGGAAGATATATATGACCATAAATTGGATGGAATCATAGGATGATATTTTATCATCATCAAAAATTACAAAAATACCCAAAAGAAAACATTCAAAAATATCCAAAAAAAAAATTGACACCTACATTTTTTATTGGCTCCTTTCCATCTATGTGTTAGTTTCATCTTGAGGGCTAGCATTTCATTTACTACTAAATAAACATATATAGGAATACATAGATATATGATACACTCCTATTTTATATGTTGGCCTTTCCTTCTACTCATGTCATATGGAAATTGGGGGAATCCACCTATTTGATCTTGATACACACAAGTTATATGATTTGATGATCACTCTACATTATCATGTTAGAGATTACATATGTAATTATGCAAGCCTATCATCCATGAATATATATTTCATATGGTGATTTATATGTTATACACTTGATGCTTTTTCCTAACACATTTTTACCCATGGGCTAATATGATTTTTTTATGCCATTTGCTTATGTTTTTCCTTTACACACTTTCTTGAGTGTTTTGCCTTGATATTATCTTGCTTGTTTGAAAATTTAAATATGTTCCATTGTATATAGCCCTTGTGCCTAGTTTTTCCTTATTGAACATTTAAATATTTAATTTATTGCTTTATTAACATTTTAATATATCATGCCTTGATTTTTGGGCATTTTAATAAGTCATTTTAATTTAATTTTGTAAAATTTGAACATGCCCCTTGTTTGCGATCTCTTTGGACCATTTCTTTTTGACTTAATTTTGAGTGATCCTATTTATGTGATTTTTTTATTTTTGATATTATATTATTATTTTATAAACATTTCCATGATATTTATCATGCATCTTAGGCCTACATGGGATCACATTGGTTCTATATGCTTCAATGATACATTTACCTAAACATGTTTCCTCATATATGCTACATGGTTATATTCACATATTTTACAATTTTATTACCATTTTGATGTGAGGTAACTTATAGGTACTATTTTTTATCAAATAAAAGGGGAGCATATTAGTATAGGCATGCTTAGAAAGCATGTTCTTCAATATTTACATAGTTCTCAGATTCAATGGGGTTGTGTCATATGTACATGGCTTCCACATATTCATAGATTTTATATTACATTGGGGACATTATTTGAAATAATGTTATCCACTCCATTAATTATTTAGTACTTACATCATTTTTTAGATTTAGTGGGGGCCTGCCATATGGACATGGTTTACATACATTCATAGGTTTTAGATTCAGTGGGGTCATGCTTTAGAAGAATGTTATCCACATTAATTTAATATGGTATTTATATCAATTCAAAAATTTATTTAGGTCATGATTTGGAAGCATTTTCTATAAATTCATTTAGTATATTACTTATATAAATTCATAGATTTAGTGGGGGCATGATTTGGAAGCATGTTCTCCACAACTAATTAGTATTTAACATCTCTAGTTTATAGTGTGGGCATGTTTTGGAAACATGCCTTTCACATTAGTACTTATATGAATTTAAAATTACTCTATATATATTGGGGTCATACATTAGAATCATGTCCTTCACACTTACATAGTTATCTGAATTAGCCAAAACACATAGTCATATGATCCATATTCATAGTTGTGGTTGAATTATATACATGGTACTTTTTTTATACATAGTTTCATCATGAGACATATCTAAGATGCATATGTTATGAAAAATATGCCTAATATTTAAAAATTCAAATCAATTTTATATTAGAATACTATTATTTGTACTGATACCCCATAAACTTTATTGAACCAATCTACTATAGTAGTTAGTTAACCTTTTGTTATGGTTTAGGTGATTAAATCATTCGATCTTTCTAAGTTTTTAGGTTAGACTTGGTCATCCAACCTCACAAGGTTATAAGTATCATTAGGTTGCATGGTTGAGCTAATCTCAACTAGCAGTTATAAATTAACTTTTGCTCCAAAGTTGGGGGCATGTGTAATCCAATCTCTCTCTCTCTCTCTCTCTCTCTCTCTCTCTCTCTCTCTCTCTCTCTCTCTCTCTCTCTCTCTCTCTCTCTCTCTCTCTCTCTGTATATATATAATCCAAAGTTGGGGTCATGTTTAATCATATATATATATATATATATATATATATATATATATATATATGATTACACATGCCCCCAACTTTGGATTAAAAGTGAATTTACAAATGCTAGTTGAGATTAGCTCAACCATGTAACCCAATTATACTTAATTCACTTTTGCTCCAAATTTGGGGGCATGTGTAATCAAATCTCTCTCTATCTCTCTCTCTCTTTATATATATATATATACAATTTTTATTTTTATTTTTATTTATCCTAATCCCAATTTTATATCCTTATAATGATACATCTTTTTCAAAATAACTTACCAATAGACAAGGTAGTTACATCGACACATAATTTTACTCCTAAACCCTAATATTTTAATTTAAATCTATTTCAATAACTTGTAACCTAGATTATACAAACTAATTGTACATTGTAACATGCTCTTGGTTGTATTTAAATCATTTGAAAACAATCAAATTTAAAAAAAAGATAAGGTGTGCATATATGCCTAGGTCAGTCACCAATAAAGCACTCAAATCCAACTCAAGAAGAGATTTCAAATTCAACTCAAGAAAATACAAGGTGTGCATAAACACCTAGGTCAATCACCAACAAAGCATTCAAATTTAACTCAAGGAGAACACTCAATTTTAATTTAAACAAATACAAGGTGTGCATACACACACATGCACTTATTCCTTCTCTTTAAACTATGAATTTCATTACTAGATTAAATTAGGGTAAATTTAGATGATATTTTTTTATTATGTATCACCTTAGTCATGTACACTCAGCAAACACAGACCTTAGTTATTCCTCTTATTTCTACACATGTCTTACTTTAATAAGCCTCACATTTGTTTTATCTCTTGTCCCTCATCCTATCTCTTAGTTTGACCAATCTAATATATATGACACAAACATCTTATCTTTCCTAGAATGCTTAAAATGTACTTATCTTATACATCTACAAGTTTGCATCTTTTATCTACTCTCCTGATCCCTAGACACTAGTATTGATATTACTATCCTTCCTTAACACGAGTATCTAGTGCCCTAAAGCCATCCAATTTTTAAATGAAACATATCCTAATGGTTAGCCTAAGTGATTTATTTTGAGTTATATTTTGATAATATAGGTATAAATACAATATCAATCCTCATTCACTCCTTACCTAGCAATCAGACCAAAAGAGAATTCAAGAAGTAATCAAGTTATCAAAATATTTCTTATTATACCCTATTCTAATATAAGTCAAAGTAATATCCCAACTATAGGTCAAAAGTACTAAAGGAAAATTCATAAGGTCTTATGTTCTAGGTTATAAGCTAATTCACTATTGTACTTGCTTTACACATATTGTATAGTTCACATACAATCCAACACATAGGGGATAAATACATGAGTCTAAGGCTTTGTTCTAGAGTATTGGTTATGTACGTAGTGTAAATTTATAGTGGGTCCATTTTGGGTCTACTCAAAATCATGTTCTCACTAACCCATATTTCCCTAAGATCACATTAAATATGAAAATCTTGGATTTACCATTTCACCAAGATTGACAATCGATGACTCAAATCTAAATGCACCAGAGTGTAAGTAAAGCCAAACCCAAAATCATCCATGTGGTTATATCTTATTTTAGATAATATTTCATATGGTACACTAGAATCTAACTCATATATAAGCATCGATGTAACCATCCCAAGATAATATAACTATCCAAAGAACTAGATGCATTAGATCTAGAATCTAACAATTATTGCAAAATTATCTTCATACTTTCTTTCAACATATTTCATATATAGTCTACATTAGCATCAGATTTATCTAAGTAATTTATTTTATTTCATACTTATATATAACATTATTTTACTTTTTATTTATAGATTATCTCAATTTAATATAATCAACATATGGTACATTTAAGTTTATCACATTATTTGGCATATTGTAGATCTAATATTCACCCTTGTTCCCCATAATTTATATATCCTTAACCCTATGTATCCAAGTAGGATCCACATTCAAATTAGTTTTAAACACTATAAAAGTATTATAACTACATATCCTACATTAAATAATTAGACCCCTCATAGTTAATGCATAGTGTGAATAAAGATTTAATAAAATAAGTTATTCCTTATCACCTAAGTGAGATGTAATTCAATACACAATTTAATAGGTGTATTTTGGTATAAGATGTGATTCAATTCTTTAAACATAGATAAATCAATGTAGAGTGTGCTTAGACTTGAAAATAAATAAATAGATTTGAAAATTGTATAGAACCCAAATAATACCTATTCTAGATGGCATATGGATCTTTATTTTTATTCATAGGTCCCTTAAAATTACCATAGATGATTGGTACCTATGTGATTATTATGGTTTAAATTAAATAGCTATTAACATAAAAAAATATAATACAAGAAAAGGAAAACACCTGATAAATGGATCTAAACATCAAAATTATATGACCATGGGAAAAGGGACATACAAAAATAAAGAGGATAGGTGTCCTACCAATCCCACCTAGGGTAGGATTAGTGGACCAATGTTCTTAAGCTAGAAGAAGAATCAAACACTAACAAAGGGATGATAGAGAAAATAAGTTCATGAGAATAACATAGATATTAAATAATTAAAACTAGAATAAAATGAGACCATAGGATAACACAAGAAATAATAAAGATAAAAATCATTGATAAGTACCTAATTCAAGGTGATGACCTATATTCATAAAAAATTTCCAAAAAAATGTAATTCAAAGTCTTGTACTAAAATCAATTGTATACATAATTCCCTTATGTTTATGTGCATATTTGACTTATACATGTGTTCATCAAATTGAAATTATACATAATGTAAGTGCCTACCTTCAATTACCAAAGGAGATGACAAGGAAGTTTTCATGGCATGCATCTATCCACACCTTTTTAAATTTATAAACTTTAATATACTTTTCAACAGTGGGCAATTTAAAATAAGTAATCAATGTCATATATTCTCCTTGCACTAAATTTTAATTTTAAAATTGAACTTGATTTTTTTTAATTTGAAAATCAAAAGAGCATAGGAATAAATACACCTGGTCTTTATCAAATCAAATGATGATGTAATGTGAAAAATAATAATCATATTCTAAATATTATGTTTAAGAACTTATATTATAAATTATAGACATATCCACCATTTCTCTGGTAATTTTTGAAATCTCCTACATTTTTATTAGGGTATTAGAAAAAAAAATCTCTATGGAGAATTTTCTAGCTTTTACTATGAAATTATTTTGAAAAATGCTCATGCCTAACCTTCACTATGAGAGTAACTTGAAAACTTTCTCGTGCCTAAATTTCACTATCAAATTACTCTTAAAAACTACTCATTCTTTATTTTCACTATGAAATTACTCTTATAATGTTTTTATATATGCCCCCCTTTTGATGTGAGGCATTTAATAAGTTGTCCCTACAATCACTCATCTCAAAATAAAAATAATAGGAAGCACAATTTATAATAATAATATATATAATTGATACCATATTTATTTTTTCATAAATTCCAAGTAACTATCATAAACTATTACATGCATTGACCTATAATAAGTTAGTTATAGGAAAATATTATGCCCAAATTGGCATGTAGCATAAAGTATATAAAATCATGTATGGATCAATTTACTACCCTAGTGACTATCAATGTCATATCACATAGGAATGATAACATTAAGTATCAATGCATAATAAACTACTCTATTGAGTATCAATGTAATATAAAATGTGTATTTATGTATAAATATTTATATATGATGAATCCTCAAATGAGTATGATGGGATGGAGGGGAAAATAACATGCTTGATAGTAGATATAATAGGATAGATGGACCAATTTCCATATGAGAATCATGTAATATAAATTACTACTCATTAAGGTATAATTTGGATCCATGTTCCAATGAAAATGATAGTGTGTGGGATAATAACATGTCATATGTAGATAAGATAAAATAATGTTTTTATAGATATCAAAATGGAACATGAGAGGGATAAATAAAAGTGAGATAAAAATGGTAGTGGGGATTTGCAGGTAGGTAAGGATAGTAGGGAAGAGAGCCTAGATAATAGTATTACTAGGCTTGACAAGACAGTAGGTTAGATAGAATCATGTAGATTCACATGGGTTGAGATAGTCCAAAAGGAGAAAAAGGAGGCAAATTGGGTTTAAAATAACATTGAAATACCCAATATAGTGGAAGTAATAAAATTCATCATAATAAAGAAGACTTTCACTACCTCATACTAGATGTAGTGGTCAACAAAGATGTAACCAAAAATAATATGGCATTGATAGGTAAATTCCTTGGCCCTCATCCAAATATAAACATTTTTAGGAAATGGGCTTTGAGGAAATGGTCACCAAAGGACTGCATGGAAATCTCATCCATGACCAGGGCTTTCTTCTTCATTTATTTCAACAACCAGGAAGATTATCTAAAAGCTTTAACAAAAGGACCATGGTTTTTGAGAATTATAGGACTCTTCTTGAAAACATAGACCCCTGCTTTTGATCCTCTTAAAGAAAACATACATTTCATACCTCTTTGGATTTGTTTTCCTAGACTACCCTTGGAATTATGGGATCCATAAGTGTAAAATGGTATTGTTGATTTGATGGGCTACTTAATAGCTTATGATGGAGCAACAAAAACTAGATAAAGACTTACACATGCATGGTTCTGCATTAATGTTCTCTCTAATTAGGTAATTCTAGATTTCATATATTTGCATTCTAAAATGGGTATTTGGAAACAAGATATAGAATATGAGAACAAAAATTATAGATGCAAAAAATGTTATAATATGAGATATTCTATTCGTTTCTACCCAGAAAATGTTAATAAAAAGGAAGTACAAACTAAGAAGGCATGGTTAGCCAAAAATATTGAATAAGAATATGATAAAATATTTCAAAAAGAGGAGAGCCATCCAAATGGAAAAGAAGTTGTGATATAAGATAATCTTGAGCTACATCTAGACAAGGAACTTCTATAATATAACTAAGTGAAGGAACATATGATGCTAAGAACTAGTTTGATTCAGAGTCTTAATCAAGAGCAAAACTTTTTATGAAATATTTATAGTTAAACAACCCATTGGAAGAAGGTCAAATACATAGTACTGTGGATGGAAATAATGGAGAAGACATACTCTATTTAGAGAAAGAAATATAACTAAAAGGTACATTAGATAGCAATAGTGAAAAATTTATAATATGTTCAATGGAAGAGGTAATACTAATGCAAGCAAAATAATATTCTCTTTCAGACAAGGAAAATAAGATTTTTCAAAATAGGGATAATAAAGTTCTGGATAATATTGGAATCGTACTAAAATTTCCAATCAAATTTAAAACAAAAGGTACTTCAGATGTACCTAGTTTTAGATGCACAAGAAACCTAAAGGATACCATGGATGTGGGAAGTAGCAAAAATAAAGGAAGACTTGAAAATAAAAAATCTAGGGAGCACAATATTGAGAAGGAATTGGTAGAATGGACTCAATGACAACTATCCTTTACTAGTATAAAAAACACTCAAATAGGTAAAAGATGAAGTACATCTCTTGGAACATAAGAATTAATGCTAGTGGTAAATATAGAGTTTTAAGGGATCCTAGAATAGTTTGTAAGCCATCTATTTTAGCAATCCAAGAAACTAAAACGAGTAGTTCAGGTTTCAATAAAATCAAAAAATTGATTTGGGAGGAGGTTTAGTTTCATAGCACTGATTCCATTGGAGCCTCAAGATGTTTGGCCACACTTTGGTATAGTAGGACTGTCAAAGGTGAGGTAATTTTTGATAGCAATGGTCATCCCACAATTCTTTTTACCTTGGTTATCAATAATAGTACTTGGATATTTTCAAATATTTTTTCCCCTAAGACATAGCATGGTAGAAGAAGACTTTGGAATAACATTTCTTAATTTAGAAATATTTGTCAGGTTATGGACTAGATCATAATGGTTGACTTTAATATGCCCTTATTTCCTAGTGAAAAACAAAGGGGAAATATGGATTTCTTAGTGAATATGGAATAATTAGTAGAATTCATTTCTAATAATAAATTTATGGATGTGGATTTAAGGATCACTACTTCTACTTTGACCAATATAATAATAGGTCCTAACTTCATTCAATACAATCTTGATAGATCTTTAATCTCTTTAAATTGGTTTACTGGGCAAGATTTCTACCTCTCTACTCTACCAATAACTAGTTCAGATCACAATCCAATTGTTTTTATTTTTGCTAACATATATAAGGACCTGACTCCATTTTATTTTGAAAATATGTGGATTTAGCATCTGGGTCTTTATGATAAAATCAAAGAGTGGTGGGAATTTAATGGAAGAGGGACATCGATGTACTCCTTAGCTCAAAAACTAAAAAATGTGAAGATCAATATTAAAGTGTAGAACAAATAGGTTTTTGATTAAAAAATTATCAAGAAATAAGAATTAAAAGACAAAATTAGTAGGCTTCAGAATAAAGTTGAGCAGATTGTTATGAATGTAGAAGACTATCTGGAGGAAAAGGATCTTTTTTGTCAATATCATAATTGTAATGCATTTGAGGAGACTTTTTGGTAGTAAAAATCCATAGCTTTATGGCTCAATAAAAGTGATTGCAACACAAATTTTTTTCATCTTAAAACTCTCAAGCATAATAGATTTAGTAGAATATCTAAATTGATAAAAGAATATGGCATCCTCAGCTCAGAGAAAGAGGTTATCAACAGTGAAGCTACCAAGTTTTACAAAAATATTCTCAATGATAATATTCAGTAGAATATTCAACCACTTGAACAAGACGAACACTTCATTTTGGACTCTATCCCAAATGGATTGATAAGTCCTCTTTAGCTTCTCTCCTTATACAAGGTAAATTTTATGAAGGAGCTCAAAGGTATTATCTTCTCTATGGATGGAGACAAAGCTTTGAGACTGGATGGATTTCTAACTTATTTTATTCAAATTTATTGGGATATTTACAAAAATGATCTTCTAAGGGTTCTCAATGAATTTCTTGATAAAGGAACTCTTATTAAGGAGTTAAACAATAATTTCTTAGTGCTAGTCCCCAATAAAAATGGTGTTCAAAACTTTAAATATTTTAGGCCTATAAATCTTACTAATATAGTGTATAAAATTATCGCCAAGACTTTAGCTTCTAGAATTCAACCTTTACTCAATAAGATCATTTATATCCAACAAGGAGGCTATGTTAGTGAAAGATGAATTCAAGATGGGATTGTGGTTGTTCAGGAAGTGGTCCATTCCATGGACAAAAATGGTAAAGCTGGAATGATTCTAAAATTAGACATGAATAAAGAATTGGACAAGGTCTCTTGGATATTTTTAAATAAAGTCCTTTCCCACTTAATTTTTGATGAAAATTTTGGAATTCTTGTCCAAGAATGTATATCTACTTCAATTATTTCTATTCTTATGAATGGTTCATCAGTGGGTTTCTTCTCTAGTAAATGTGGCATTAGATAAGGTGATCCTCTTTCACCCTTTATCTTCATTCTTATGGCTAAAGGTCTTAGTAAAGAAGTTTTTAATATTATTATAGAGGGAGGTTTGAAAATTTTAAAACCTTAAACTCATGGTAAAACTCTATCTCATCAATAATTTGTTGATGATACTATTTTGATGCTCTATGCCTCAATGGTGGAAGCTAGGAATTTGAAGATATTAATTACTCTTTATGAAGAAGTTTTAGGTCAGCTCATCAATTTTGATAAAAATTTTATTTACTTTTCCAACACTCTACTGAGATGCCAACACATAATCTCCAAGATTTTTGAATGACAAATAGGAACTCTTCTAACTACTTACCTTGGCATGCCACTCTTTTATAGCAAATTACCTTTATAGGTTTGGATTCTGCTCTTAGAAAGATTTCAAAGGAAGCTCTCAGGGTGGAAAAAAGCCTTGTTATCTAAAGATGCCAAGTGCCTTATTATTTAAAACACTCTTCAAAATCTATTGCTTTATCTCATGTCCTTGTTTAATATTCCTTACAATATTATTGTCAAGATTGGGAATATTTAGAAGCATTTCTTATGGTCAGGGACTAATGAGATGATAGATATCATCTTATAGCTTGGGAAAAAGTTTATCAACTAAATTCTTTGGGTGGTTCAGGTATAAAAAACTTAAGATTAATGAATTTAGCTCTTAATGAAAAGATGCATTAGCATCTTCTTAAGGAATATATGTTGTGGATTGATGTTATTAAAAACAAATATCTTAATAATTTGGATATTTTTTATTTTCTATCCACTAATAATCTACCCAATGGATCTTCTTTTTGAAATAATCTTGTTCATTATATATCTCTCATCTATAATGGAATCTAATGGAAGATTGGTAATGGCAATCTCATATTCTTTTGGAAGGATAAATGGTTCTTTTCAGCTCTTCTCTCTTCATTTCATTATGGGCAGCCTTTATGCAATCCTTTTTCTTCTATTTTTGGGGATTTGGTGAGAGTCTACATCAATGTGGATGTTATGTACCTAGGGATATGATATATGGGTTGATGGAGATGCTGACATGTGGCACACATCCCCTTAGTTAGTTATATGGGTATAATATATTAGGATAATAGAGTAACTTATAGAAGTAGTACATTGGGTAATGGTAGGCCTACATTGGATTAGGAGGTTACCCATCCATGGGTTAGATAGATGTATATATATAGGGGATGAATATCATGGTAAAGATATCAAGTAAGCATTGAGTCTTCTATTGTAAGAGGATATTGGAGGTTGTCCCCTCAAAGAGACATTGTGGATTTATTCCTTCCTAAAGGAGTATTATATGGTGTTTCCCTACCCTAAGGGTATTTATGCATGTATTGAATATCAAGATCATTACAAGTGGTATCAGAGCTTCGATTTGGGCAATTTGTGGAGCGAAACCCTTTTTTTTTTTTTTTGAATCATCAATAACTTTTGATTGGTTGTGAATTTTTTCATAAATTTTTTAATGTATATGGATAATATTTCAGATAAGTCACATTAAAAAAATAGAGATTTTTTAATTCATTTTGAGGGATTTATTGTTATTTTAAGGTTTATAATAATTTCACTATATCTTCCGAAATATAAGGAATTTTTATTCGAAATATGTGATGGAGATATAAGCAGATATAAGAAAAGTACAGTCAAAAATTAAGAATTTTTTGAGTTGTTTAGAGTGAGTTTTTGCGATTTTAGGGATCAATTTTGACATTTTAGGGTTTCATGAACCTTAATTTTTTTGTGGATCATGGAGTTGCAAATATTTTTAAGGGAAGATGATATTGATGCTAGAGAATGGTGGATAATTTTGGAGAATCATTTTACAAAAACTTTTGGGTAAAGATGATTAACTCCTTTTTTGTTTGGGCCTGCACTAGATTGGTTTGACCAGTTGAGTTGTACAGAAAAGTTTTCTTCATGGAAAGAAATGGAACTAATTTTTTTAGATCAATGGGAAATAAAATAAGAAGTAGAAAAAGAAGAAGAATAAATAGAAGAATAAGAAGAAGAAGAAGTAGAAGAAGCAATAGAAGAAGAAGCAGATGAAGAAGAAGAAGAAGAATTGGATGATAAAGGTTCAAATTATTTGGCTCCAAAGAAATCTAAGTCAATTTTTCAATTTCATGGATGCATTCAAAATAATAGGGTTATTGTGTCCATAAACCCTACCAGTAAGTATAACTTCATCAACATGAATGTGTCCCAACATCTACATGTTTAAGCAAAGAATATCAAAGAGGTTCAAGTAGATGGTAAGAATATTTCAATGTTTGAAGATCTCAAGCTCATTATGGAAAAATATGTTTTGCATTCATATTTTTATGCTTTGCATATGGATGATGTGGATATAGTTCTTGGATATCCATGGTTAGAGACTTTGGGAACAATGAATATTAATTTTTAGAAAAAGTTCATGAAGTTTTGGTATAAGAAAAAGAAGATCACTTTACAAGATATCATAGTGAAAAAGGCACCAATAACAATCCAGGTAGATCATGAGGATGAGATGGAAATAGGTGATGAAGAACACGATGAAGATTCAGATGATATAGATAAAGACACACTAAAAATGAGCACTTCATCTACTTAAGAGACAAAGAAGGAAAAGGTGGAAGAGGTAGAAGCAAAGGTGGATAAGGTCAAAGTATTGGAAAAGGTTGAGGTATATAGACAACCACATCATCGTGAGAGGAAACAATCATGGAACCAGGTGAAGAAGTGTCATAAAAACAATCATTTTATCTATACAGGAAATAAAATTTCCAATAATTATGGATATGCATGGAATCCAAAGAAAAAATACTATGGCACATGGAATGAATGGGGAAAACACTATGATTATGCATGGAAGAATACCTACTATGGTCATGGTTGGAATCAGAGTAGCACAACGGAATATGGTACATGGAATAAAAAGAGGAATAATTATGCTTGGACACCAAAGAAATTTAATTATGATCATGAATGAAATTAGAGGAGCACAATGGAATATAGAAACAAGATTGCAGAGATATCACCTGCCAAGATCACATATGGATGGCTAGATGATCGAGATTGGAAACAAGTGTGCAATGATTTGAAACACACTCATTATTTGGTTTCTTCCTATGTTTCAGGGATGAAACATGTCAAGGAGGGAAATAATGTTATGTACCTAAGGATATGATATATGGGTTGATGGAGATGCTGACATGTGGCACACATCCCCTTAGTTAGTTATATGGGTATAATATATTAGGATAATAGAGTAACTTATGGAAGTAGTACGTTGGGTAATGGTCAGCCTACATTGGATTAGGAGGTTACCCATCCATGGGTTAGATAGATGTATATATATAGGGGATGAATATCATGGTAAAGATATCAAGTAAGCATTGAGTCTTGTTTTGTAAGAGGATATTGGAGGTTGTCCCCTCGAAGAGACATTGTGGAGTTATTCCTTCATAAAGGAGTATTATATGGTGTTTCCATACCTTAAGGGTATTTATGCATGTATTTAATATCAAGATCATTACAATGGATAACTCAAGGAATTCTTTGGAAAATTTAAGCCTAAAAGGGAGGAATCAAGAGTTACATGACAATCTTCAAACCCTTCAAAATAATTAATAGCATGTTTTCATCCATTCTAGTGATAATATGGATAAACTAATGTGGACATGCATTAATCATAGGAATTATAGTGTTAAAATGGGCTTATTGCTTCTTAACAATCAAGTTAAGAGTTATATTCTTTTGAAGGAATTTTAGAACAAGGGTCTTCTTCCCAAAATCAATATTTTTCTTTGGATTGTAATTCAAAATAAATCTCTCATGGTGGAAAAATTAATAAAAATAGGTCATATGATTCCTAATAGATGCATTTTATGTAATAATCATGAGGAGAAAACTAATAATATTTTTTATTTATTGTCTTTTTGTAACTACTCTTTGGAAGAATGTTCTTGCATGTTTTAATCTTTATTGGGTCACATCAAACAATATTCAAGATTCTTTCAAGCAATGGAAATATCCTTTCAAGAATAAGAAAATGAAAATTCTTTGGAAGCTATCCTTTCCCCATACTAAATGGACCATTTGGCATGAGAGGAATAGCAAAAAATTTAAAGAAACTTACAACAATACTAACTAGGCTAGTATCAATCTTTTCTCTAGGATTAGAGAAAATATTTCCATTTATAACATCAAAGAATACCAACAACCTTCTAATATTAAAGAGGATATTAATGTTAGATGGAACATTTCTTTAGTTTTAGACTTTTCTACCATGGATAAGATTAACTACAAGAAAACTATGAAATGGAAAAGTCCTCCTTCGAGTTGGATAAAACTTAAATTTGATAGATCTTCAAAATGTAATCTAGGAATTGTTGGAGATGGAGGAGTCATCAGAGATATCAAAGGTGATTTTATTACTACATATTATATAAACATGAGAATCTATTCAAATCATTATGTTGAAACTCTTACTACTCTTCATTGAAGGAGATTCTTTAAACATCATCAAATCCTTCATAGTTTTCTAAGGATTTGGACCAAGTGTCTCAATAAATCCTCCACTCCTAGTTGGACCATTAAACATTTTATTGATGAAGGTATTGTGTTATGTAATTCTCTCATTGAGACTAAAGTTTCACACATCTATAGAGAGGGTAACCAACTAGCTGATCTCTTAGCTAATGTTGGTGTTCAAAGTAACCAACTCCTTAGGTGGACTAATTCACAAATCATGACTTAGCACTTCATCATCAAACTTCACAATGAGACAATAATGTATTAATTATTTTCATAAGGACACTTTTTTTAGTTGTTATTTATATCACATTGGGATATGGAGTTTAATCATTTTACAGATTATGAGTATCTCTCTCTTCAATTGGAAAGATCATTTCAAACATATTTTCACTTCTATCTTTTGCATCCTTGGTTTTATCAAGCAAGAGCCTCCCCTATTTATGGTTGAATTTTCTATTATAATAGGTAAAAAACATCTCAGAATAGAGGCTACCTTCAACAAGGCTTGGGAGATTAATAAAGTGTTATAGGAGCATCTTTAGGTTGGTGGGTTTGCAAATTTTCTCTATTAGATTAGAGGGCATGACTCTCACATTTCCCATAACTTTGCTTAGAACTAGAAATATAGAACATTAAATATCAAAGGAAAGAATGTTTCCATCACTAAGGGTATAATCTCTTTCATCTCAGGGCTCAATACTAAAGTCTATAATTTCCAAGGCAATATATGCATCAAATAAAATGATATAGACACATTCACGGTGGGGGATGAATAGATAACTCCATACCATGGAAGTTTATATAGAACCTCTCTACCTAATCCATTCAATGATCTTGAAAAGATCATTATGTAGTTCTTGACTCTATATATATGGCACCATGTTATCAAAATCATCCACTTGGTCTTTTTGAACCACTGTAGGCACCATATTCTAGTGAGTCTACCATTCTTTCTTCTAACTTCTCTTAAAACATCTATTCAAAAAATACAATTAGGTAAGTTATCTACTCCCTCTCACCAACATGTTATTTTACTACTACATTTGTACTTCTTAAACTTGGCCCTGAGAAGTACTCCTTCCTTAACCCCTCCACCTTAGAACCCCTTGCCTTCTTCCTCTAAGCATAAAAGGTTTAGGGGCATTTCTAAAGTTCTAAACAATGAGTCCAGCAAAAGGGTTCTTTATAGTCACTAAAAATAGGGGAACAATATTGATAATGATAAGGCTAATGTGGTCTAAATATTTATTTCCTTGAGGATGCCTTTAGATCAAGCCAACCACAATTTTTTCCATAAGGAGCTAGACAATCTCAAAATCTTAGTCAATGGTGTGAGAAAGGAGATGAATATTCTCAATCATAATTATAAAAATAAGATTAATTAGATGGATTAAAAATGAGGATAATATTAAAACTTCTTAGATTCAAATTCCTAATTTGAGTGAGAAAGTTAATATCCTTTATAGTAAGTTCACCAATTTGGATAATATCACTACTGGTATGATTGAGATCATTGGTACCTAGCCTACTATTATTAGTGATATTTTTACTATTTTATATAAGGGAGGTAGAGGTAGAATTTAGAAACATATTGGGAAGGTCATTGATAATACCATGACTAGCAGGCTCCAAAACATGCATAACAACATTAAAGAGGTAAAGGACACCCTCAATAGGATTCACAACTACTAGGGTATTCTATTTTTTGAGCTACTTTCGCTACTTTTCTACTATTTTTTAGCTTCTTTTGTAGTAGATCTATTGGTTTTGATGTTTAATATATCTCAGACTAGTTTTCTATGCTTATCTAGGCTTTAACCCTCTTGTAACAGGGTATGGAACCCTATCGAAAAACCAACCTTTACCCTTATCTAAAAAAACATGCCATATGTAGATAAAAAAATAATATAATAATATATACAAATAAATGTATCATGTAGTAATGCCAATCATGTGTATATGTATGTGTAATATAATATCATATATGTATGAAGAAGTAATGTAGATAAGGTTATGATGAAAAATGATATTTCAAATAATTTTTTATGTAGGATGGATGTGGTTATAAACATCCTATACGAAAATATATGTATATATGTGATTAAGGAATCTCATAGGTGAAATGAATATAATCATCATGAAGATGTATTAACCTACACATTTTCATAAAATGGATATTTTTATACTAATTCATTGGTAATAACTAATTCCATTATTCCTAATTCTATGTAACATCCTTGTAAGACACTTCATACCCAATACTCTAGTTCAAGGACATAACACAATATGGGGATGATCTATATATATTAACATTAATTAGACATGGATTTAATGGCTCTCTAAATGTTATGGTTTTTATTATATGGTTAAACTACCCTATTTTATAGAGTGACCATAGTGAAACCACCATATTTTATAGGGTGTAGTTGTGTAACCACCCTATGCTAAGTGATGAAGACACCACTAGTAGCATTTATACGTGATAGTTGTATAACCACATGTTTTCATGCTATGATGATTTCATAACCATTTAAAACACACACAAAATTAATGATTATAATTTTTACTTCTCATGTCAGTTCATTTTGGTTCCTTGGTGAGCTCCAGGGTTGAAAGAGCCTATATATGGGACTTGACAAATTAGAGAACACATCAGAGAGGTAGGGAGTTGTAAAGAAATTGGATTCAAATAATTATTGGAAAGATTAAGTATTGGTTATGGTTTGATCATTATTTTTAGATATATGTGATTGGTTCACCTTTGGTATGGTTTAGGTGATTAAATCACTCAATCTTACCAAGTTTTTAGGTTAGACTTAATCATCCAACTTCACCTAGTTATAAGTATAATTGGGTTACACAGTTGAGCTAATCTCAATTGGTAGTTGAAAGCTCACTTTTGATCCAAATTTTTGTTCATGTGCATTCCAACCTCTCTCTCTATATATGTATGTATGTATGTATATTTCGATATATGCAATTTTAGGTTTTACCTATATTTATCCTAATCTCAGTTTTAGAGCCTTACAATGATACATATTTTTAAAAACAACTTATCAATAGGAAAGGTAGTTACATCGACATATAGATGTACTCATAATCCTTGATATTTTAATTTCAATCTATTTCAAGCATTTTTAACAAAAATTATATGCACTGATTTTACATTATAACATGTTCTTGGTTAGTGTTGACCAATTTTTGACCTTATAAGTCAAAATTGGGCACCCCTATAGGAAAATTTGGCCTTTAGATCTTTTAGGGGATAAATATCATATCATAGAGTGATCTCAAGTTTATTTAATGTAATATTAATGCTATTAACTTTGATCAATTTGTTGTCTAGGTCCTTTTACTTTCTTTGAGTCATGTTAATAGGTCTGAGTAGAGATTAAAGAACATTTTCAAAGTGCCAGATATTGCACATGCAATAATTGTAAAGGAAGCTGATCATGTGGATTTGTTCATCTTGGTTCAAATTTCTTGTGTACTAAGTATGAGGTCATGCACTAAAGCACAAGAAAAGTTATTCATATTCAAATACTTTCTTCAAAAACATTTCTGGACTTAGTAATTCAAGCTTGATCATTTACTTCAGGTTTATCTTTGTTTTCAACTTCAAGTTTCCATAACCACAAGACTTAAATTTTTATTATTATACATATTTCATTCGAAGGAGGGGTTCCACTCAAAACCCATGTAAAAAGTACAAGTTTTCATTCTTTCATAGGTTTTATTTTCAAGATTTTTGTTTAAGTGTTGGGAATTGTTTTGGGCATTTTATCCAAAGCAATTTTCTTGAAGGGTATATTTTTTTGGGATAAGGTTTAGAATTCTTTCAAGAAAATTTTCCACTTCAATTTTTCCAAAGGGCACCTTTTTTTTTTGAATGACACTTCAATTTTTCTGAACAACATTCTGTAATCCTTTAAAAGGGGTTTTTTTAGAATTCCAAAGGTATTTTTCTTAGAGAAAGGGCCCATTTCAAATCCAAAAGGTACTTTAAAAAAATCGAATGGTATTTTCCTTTTAGAAGGTAATTTTACAAAAAATTGAAGGGAAAATTTCCCTTTCAAAAGGTTCATTTTCAATAACTATGAAGGTCTATTTCTCAAAAGCTGAAGGGAACTTTCCCTTCGAAAAGGGCACTTAGAAAAATATAGAAAAATTTTTGCATTGAAAAAGGGCTAAGTCAAATTCTTTTAAACATTTTGTCTGATACAAGGGCAAACAAAAAAATCCAAAAAAAATTGGTTGAAGACATTAAGCCCATGGGAAAGAGCCCAATGAAACAAAATTTTGTGGGAAAGTTCCCAATGAATAAAAGTCCAAGGGAAACAAAATTCTAAGGGAAACAAAAGTTTGAGGGAAACATCAAAGTCTTCGAGGAAAATGTCCTGAAGGAGTTAATGATGGGTTATGGATATCAACTTTAAGGTCATGGGTTAGCCATTGGAATTAAAAATCTTGGTGAGAAAATGAGGGTAAACATGTAGGTGATAAATGGTATAATCTCAAGCATTTGGTGTAGACAAAGAAAGCAAACAATAGGCAGGTCGATGGTTTGAGTCATTATTGATACCTGACCAAATCAAATGGCTTCCATGAAATCATACACATAGGTGTGTAGAAGATGGATAGAATTTAGGGAAATAAGTTTCTAACTATTTAAATGAATTACATTTCCCTCGAGTAGTGTTATGTGTCATCTCCCCTATTAATAGTTTCAAATGCACATGGATAATATTTGATGGACGCAGTTTCATGAAGGATAATAGAAGAGTCATTACACCATTTTGGAAGAGTCTACCATGATTTTACATGAACATCTTATGATACATTCATTATCTACTTACCACTTAACCATATTTCCAATGTAACTATTTATATTTTTAGGATTGAGCATGTTTTTCTATGACCTTAGAGCTTCTCTCTTTTCTATTCTCAGAAATTCTATAAATGAAGCCATTTTGGCATTGTATAAGAATCTCTCTACTAAGTATGGTGAATCCCTACCAAATTTTTTCCTTAAACAAATAAATACAATTAATTTTACCTCATTCAAGGATTGCACTAAGTTTAAATTATAGTTTTTAGTCTTGTACCAGTGTGGTTTCAATCAACCTTTACATGTCACTCATATTAATACCTAGTGTTTTACGATCTCTTTCTTGCAGGTCACCAATAGGTTTAAAGTGAGGTTTCAGATATAGTGAATAGATAATTCAATATATTTTCTTGGAATGCTTATTTATTAAGTCTTCTTAACCTATGTTATCTCCTAGACCCCATGTTGAAACACTAATTTGAGAGAGAGAGAGAGAGTCGATATTGAATTAAGTGTATATGTCACATATTCTTCATTCTAAGTGCATATAAATGGTATGATTAGAGAAAAAAATATTTGGTTTATTACCCCAATATAGTATGTTTAATTTCAATCATTCTCTATCCCTTTTATTCCAAAAGTTTAGTAGTAGGATTTGAGCTCATTGATACATCAAGGGGAGATATCCCCTAATCTAGAGATCCACCTCCTAATAAGGATACCCACATCCCTGTGGTGGTTATATTATTTCACTTGAATGAGGAGAAGTTTTTTCCATCTCCTTATTGGGTGCAAGTTCAAGTGATAATAGTTAGATTTTAGTCACTATCAAAACACTCAAATTAAATACAAGCAAATACAAGGTATGCATATACACCCAAGTCAGTCACCAATAAAGTACTCAAATTCAACTCAAGAAAAGAACTAAAATTAAACTCAAGCAAATACAAGGTGTGCATACACACTTAGGTCAATCACTAGAAAAACATTTAAATTCAACTAAGTAGAGTAATAAAATTTAACTCAAGCAAAGATAAGGTGTGCATACACACCCATATACTTATTCCTTTCCTTTAAACTAAAAATTTCATTACTAGATTAAATATGGGTAAATGTAGATGATATTTTATAATTATGTATCACCCTAATCATTTATACTTGTCAAACTCAGACCTTAGCTATTCCTCTTAGTTATGCACATGCCTTACTTCTGTAATCCTCACATTTGTTTTATCTTGTGCCCCATGGACTATTTCTTATTATAAACAATCTTATATTGATGACACAGATATCTTATATTTCTTATAATGCTTACAATGTACTTATATGTCACCTTTACACATTATAATATTGTATCTACTCTCCTCCCTAGACACTAATGTCTAGGATAGATAGTAGAATTGACATTACTATCATACCCTAACATAGAATCCAATACACTAAAGTCATCTAATTTAAAAATGAAACATATCCTAATGGTAAACCTAAGTACTTTAATGTTGGTTATCTATCATTATATTGGTATACATATAACATCAACCCTCATTGATTCCTCACTTAGCAATCAAACCAAAAGATCATTCAATAAATAATCAATTTATCAAAAGCTTTCATATTCTACTCTATTCTAATATAAGTTAATGTAATAGCCCAACTACAAGTCTAAAGTACTAAAGGAGTAGTTATAATTTCTTATTTGTTAGGTTACAATTTAGTTCATTGATGTACTTACTTTACAAACATTGCATGATTCACACATAAGAAACACATAAGGGATAATTGCATGAGTCTAGGGGGCTCTTCTAGAGTATTGGCTATGCAAGCATCATAATTTGATAATTGGGTCATTTTGGGTCCACTAAAAATAATTTTCCCACTAACCCATTTTCCCCCTAAGTCATATTAAATATAAAATCCTAGGTTTTCCATTTCATAAGGATTGATAGTATATGACCCAGATTTGATTGCACCAGAGTGAAGGCAAAGCCAAACCCAAAATCATCTAAGGGGTAATATTATTTTTCATCTAATATTTGTTTATAGGACAATAACATCAAACTCAAATAGTAGGATCAATGTAACCATCCCAAGGTGACAAAACTGTCTGGATAACCAAAGGCACCAAATCCAAAATTTGATATTTGTTCCAAAATTGTCATCTAGCCTTATTTTAGCCTATTTTAGATTCGATCTACATTAGCATTAGATCCATCTAAGTAATTTATTATATGTCATAGCTATATCTAATATTATTTTTCTTTTTATTTATAGATTATTTTGATTTAATAAATTCAACATATGGTACATCTGAGTTTAGCACATAAATTGGCCTATTGTAGATTTGATATTCAACCCTATCATTTCTATATCCTTAATCATATATATCCATGTAGGATCCACATTAAAAATAGGTTTAAACACTTTGAAGATGTTACAACTACATATCTTGCATGAAATAATCAGACCCCTCATAGTTCATGCATAGTGTGAATAAAGAATTAGTTAAATAAGTTATGCCTTATCCTTTAAGTGAGATGTAACTAAGTACACATTTTCATAGGTGAATTTAGGTACAAGATGTGATGCAGTTCCTTGATCATAGATAAATCAATGTAGAGTGTGTTTAGACTTGAGAATAAAAAAATATATTTGAAACTTGTATGGAACCTTAATAATACCTTTTTTAGATGACATATGGATCTTTATTTTTATTCATAGTTACCTTAAAATGACCATAGATGATTTGTATATATATGATTATTATGGTTTACATCAAATAGTTATTAACATATAAAATCTAATATAAGAAAAGGTAAACAACAAATAAATGGATCTGAACATAAAAATGATGTGATCATGGGAAAAAGAACCTACAAAAACAAAGAGGAAAGGATTTTTTGGCCATCCAATCCCACTTAGGGCTGGATTATTAGACCAATGTTATTATCCTAAAGGAATAATCAAACACATACAAAGAGATGAGAGAGAAAATATGTTCATGAGTAAGTGTGTGTGTGTGTGTGTGATATATATATATATATATATATATATATATATATATATATATATATATATATATATATATATATATATAATAAATAATTAAAACTAGAATAAAATGAGACCATGTGATAACACAAATAATAATAAAGATAAACAATCAATGATAAGTACCTAATTCAAGGTGATGACCCATATGGATAAAAAAAATTCCAAAAAATGTAATTGGAAGGCTTGGAATGAAATTAATTTTATACATAATTCCCTTATGTTGTTTTTCATATAGGACTTATACATGCATTCATCAAATTGAAACTATACGTAATGTAAGTGCCTACCTTGACTTACCAAGGGAGATGAGGAGGAATTTTTCTTGTCATGTATCTGTCACACCTTTTTTAGTTTATAAAATTTAATATACCTATCAACATTGAAAAATTTACAATAAGTAATCAATGTCATATATTCTCCTTGCACTAAATTGAAATTTTAAAATTGAACCTGAAATGAGATTAAATTTTGAAAATTTAAAGAGCACATGAATGAATACACTTAGTATTTATAAATTCAAAGGATGTCATAATGTGAAAAAATAATAATCATATTCTAATTATTATGATAAATAATTTATATTATAAATGATAGTCATATCCACCACTTCTCTGGCAATTTTTGAACCTTTCTACTTTTTTATTATGGTATTAGAAAAAAAACTCTATGGAGAATTTTATAACTTTCACTATGAAATTACTTCAAAAAATGTTCATGCCTAACCTTCACTATGATATTACATTGAAAACTTTCTCATGCCTAACTTTCACAATAAAATTACTCTTAAAAACTATTCATTATTTATTTTCACTATGAAATTATTCTTATAATGATTTGATAAATGCCCCCCTTTTGAGGTGAAGTATTTAATAAGTTATCCTTGTAATCACTCATCTTAGAAGAAAAATAATTGTAAGCACAATGTATAATCATATTATATATAATTGATACCATATTTAATTTTTCATAAATTTTATGTAACTATCATAAACTATTTTTTTATTGATGCTCGAGAATTAAAGGGTCTCAATCCCTTGCATCATATACAACATATGACAAAAAGGTGGTCTAGCTTAAAATTATAGAATGTTGTAGACACCAAAATTATGTCACACACTTGTGTGACTCCCTATGTCAAAACCCCCTTGATCCCCTTTTGATAATTAACCTTCCTAACCCATGTTTTCTTCTTAAAATATTTAATTAAGTTAATTAAAACCCACTTATGCCACCTCACCAAGCCATCTCATCCTAATACTAATTCATACCCTATGAGTCACCTTGAGACTTAGTATCCTAATCCTAACTACCTACGACTTGTTCTCACCCCTAACATAAATTACTAACTAACTATGTTCTTCATAACCTCACATTTTTACTTATTTCTAATGGACACCACACTTGGCAAGAGAAGGAACAAAAAATGGGCTAAAAATATCCCTTTTAACTATTCTCATACCATTGACATTAGTCAACCCTTAGCTGATGTCGATAGGATCTCCAACATCGGTTACTTAAGAAAAATTTAAAGTTGGTATTTAGGTCAAAAAATTAATGATTCACATATAGTAGTTTGGCAGTCAGATCATCCTACATCACTTTTGACATCTAGGCTTACCATTGCTCTACACAAATTGATCTAGATTAGGAATTGTTACACTACAAGAGCTTGAACTCTTGAGGACTAGTAGCACATGATTGTCTTGTCTATTCATGCATCAATTCACCAAGCCTCATTGGAATCATCTATTTGGCAGTCATAGTTCACCCATTTCACCAGCTAAGTATATCTCAATGTTTTGTAAGTCTTTAAATAGTAATTTTATAATTGAATTACATTATATTTTTTATTATTTCATGAACCTTGACTCCTTTCATGGAGCTACAAAGATCCCCACCTATTTCTCTTTGCCCCAACATACCAACCCTCTATCTAGACTCACCTAAGTCTTACCCTCCCCCTTATAACTCTTCCTAACCTCACACCCTAACCATATTCCCATTTTCCTTCCCAAAAAAATATTTCTCTAACTCATTCTAATACTACTGCCCCAACCAACATTGATGACCCCAATTGATATCAGCAACCCCACCTAACATTGGTCCTTTAACCATTATTATTTATTATGTTTCTAAATTAGCAACCTCAAAATCACCTAACCACCTTCCCAAAACATAAACCTGACTTATCAACCTACACTGTATTATTTTCTACTACACTCATGCTTGTAACACAATAAATAGAACTCTCTCTCTCTCTCTCTCTCTCTCTCTCTCTCTCTCTCTCTCTCTCTCTCTCTCTCTCTCTCTCTCTCTCTCTCTCTCTCTCTCTCTCTCTCTCTCTCTCTCTCTCTCTCTATCTATCTATCTATCTATTTAAAATAGTAGACTATCATCCCAAGGAAGTATCATGCTTCTTGAAACAAGTGTGTAGCTTACCAGTCCATGCATATCTCCACTAACAACTATTTTGTGTAGTGTTTTCTTATCTACAAGTGTCTTCCTCCATAGCCAAAGAGAGGAATCTAAAAAGTCTAAAATGGTGAACACTTATCCAGGTTTTAATCACTTATCCCTAACTTTCTCTCTCTTTTCTATTTCTCTCTCTCTTTGAATTTAAAATAAGCTCAAAACATAGTGAAACATTTTGGCGTGCTTGGTTGGACCATGGAGTTTTCCTGGGTTTGTTACTTGTCTAGATATTCATATAGGTGCACCATAGTGAAATTTTCATTCCTTGCACTTTCTCTCTTTGTCTTTCTCAAAAACAAAATTTTGAACTTTTTATTTTTTGTTTAAGGAAAGAACTAAAATTTTCCTTCCCTATCATTCTCCTCTTCTTTTGCCTCTAAAAGAATTCATTCTCTTCCTACAAGCTAAAAATAATACCTTCTTTTGTTTGCCTCTTGCATGAGTATTAGGATAGTGAAATTCATCATTTTCTTCTATTCATCATTATTTTCATTTGAATTTAAACATTCATAATTTGGGTTTAAAACTCATTGCATGTCATTTTTTTGCTTGTTGCATTTAGCACACCTAGTTAAATAAATCACCATGAACTAATCATAGAACATATATGTTACACAACCAGATCACTCTCACAAAATTAAACATATAAACTCACTTGAGACAAGGCCTATTGGGATTGCATCACCTAATGGATCACCTTGCCCTACCCAGTGATCCCACTTGTATTTCACCACCAAGGGGAGGACCCACTCCATTCTCTAACAAATTATAAACTCTATATGGGTGGTATATTTTGGCTTATCAGCCTAGCTCAGCTTTGGGACCATGAAGTGTGGGGAGAAAGCCCTTATAACAAGCCACGTACCTAGTCCAATACAAATTTTCATTGAGCACCGAAACTAACCTGGAACCATCCTTAGATTTCTCATCTAGTACCTATTTCACAAACCAATTTTACTCTCACATTTTCTAAGGCATAATCCATTAAGAGACTAAAATTAATTCCTAAGAGTTAACATTTAGTGGTTGAATGTTTCTTTTCTACTTCATTTTATCTTCTACATTTTTGAGTCAATGAGGACATTTCATTTATAAATTTATAGAATCTAGACATTTCTACCTCTCATATTCTATTAACCTCTAGTTTTAGGTTTTTTGTGTCCTTTATCCTTACACAAACCTGATGTATCATTTGTTTTACCTAGATTTTGCCTCTAGTCTGCCAAAACCTTGGATTTTTTACCTTTCTAGATTCCAAAATAACTAACATCAATAAAACCACTGACATCGGTGGCCCTATTACCTACTACCATTAGTTAGATAACTAATATCAGTGACTATGTGCTTTTATAAGTTTTAGCCTATTTAAAATATCAAGCTAAAATTACCTACCTACCTACACTCAAAACTAGTTTTATGACTCTTTGTCACTAAGATAGAGTCTAAGTCCTACCTTTCTCATTTTTTCATGGTCTTGATGCATAGCCAAGCCAAAATTCTTACTAATTATGCAATCTGGAAACCACTTGCACCTTCCCCTCTCCTTTCAAATTCTATCATGGAGCATACTTTGGCTATAGAGAGTACCCTTATGCCTACCAATCCTAAATAAACCCCCTTTATACCTAAAGCAGATCTTAACTTCATGATAGTTCTTTATCATAACATTGTATCCCTTCATCATTATCTCACCAAAAGATAAACTCATAACATTGTGGGAGATCCCCTTTATGGCATGCCAACCTCCTTAATGGAGACAACTCCAATTTCGGTGGTTTCCACCATTCCATCTATGGTCACCGAAACCACTACTTCAACAAGTGACCCAAAAATCAATAACCCTTAAAATTTAACCACCCCAACCACTCAGTCTCATTTTCTTAACCCAACTTTTGTAGTGGCTCCCTTAGCCTCACAGCCACAATTAGCCCAACCAAGTCAAACACCATTTCAAAACATGGTAGTGTCCATCCCATCAACTCTTTTACCCATAATTACAAGATTTATAACTCACCCTTCAACCAATATAACCATGCCAACAACCCAACCTCTAATGATGTCACCCAACCAAGGCATTATCTCTAACCCCATAGGACAAGCCTCTTTCATTTCCACCCCTTAGCCCATAACTCATTACCAATATGTTATGTCAACACTAACACAACAAGGTGTGTCATAGCCTACCTCTATATCCATTCAATCACCCTATAACTTAGGGGGTGTTCAACACACCAATCCTTCTCTCGATTTTATCAAGATTTTGATGGATAAGATGTCTAACCTAGAAACATTTGTGTCAGGTTCAAAGAATGTTCTATCTTATGATCAAATATGTAATGAACCCATCCATCCTTTTTTACATGTTCACCCTTACTCAAGTTAGTGGGAGCTCCCTAAATTTACTTGTTTCTAGAGTAAAGAGGACCCACAATATAACTTACAAGCATTTCAACATGCTTGCTACCTAATAGGGCATAACAATGCATTATTGCTTCACACTTTCCCTATGTCTCTTTTAGGTTTTTCCCTAGATTGGTATAGTTCCATAACCCAACACTCCATTTTCTCATTTACCCAAATTGATCAACTATTCCTAGACCACTTCTCTATCAATATTTCTAAAAAGGTCTCTATTATGGACCTTTATTCCATTAAATAGTTTGATGATGAGTCTATCACTAACTTTATCACTTATTGGAGAGGTTTAATAAATTATCTCTCCTTTTCTTTACCTCAGCCTGATATTATTGATATTTTCTCAAGAGCATGTGCCAAACACATCTCTTCTACCCTCCACATCCAAAAATTTTGCACATTTGATTAAGCTTTTACAATGGCATGAAAGCTAGAGATTCAAGATATAGATGAATATAGTTTTAAGTTGCATAATAAAAATACCAACTCTAAACCTAATGACTCTTCCTCTAAACCCTCTTCTTCCAATCAAAATTCAAAAGTCTCCACTAATGCCATGGTGGTTAAATCAACTTTTTCTACCATAGCTAACTAGTCTAGGCCATCCACCTCATAAAATCTAACCAAAAAATTCCAACAATGGTATGAATAAAGACAATACACTCCTATTTGAGAGTCATACACTTCCATTTTGGGTAAAATATTGTAGTAAGGAACTATTACCCTTCCCTAAATTAGACCTCCTATATAATTTGATCCCTCTCATCCTATCCCAACTTGGTACAAGGAGGATGAGTTTTGTGGCTATCATCAAGTTAAAGGCCATAATTCTAACAAATGTAAAACATTCAAAAACATTGTCTAGGATATGCTTTACAAGGGTGAGCTTATCTTAGATAACCCTAACGTGTCTGCTAACCAAATAATGGATGTGTTCAAGAAACCTTTTCCTAACCATTGACTCAATCAAACAAATGTTTAAGCCATAACTGATAACTCACCTAATCACAATATTCATATGGTCAATATGGTCTTCTCTTTACCTCTATTCTAACCTCTCCCACAACTAGAGGATCTTATTTTACCTATTCATCTTCCAAGAGTAGAGGAACTTGTTTCACCCATCCCTCTCCCATGTGTGGAGGGGCCTCTTCTACCTATCCTCTTACCATGTGAGGAACCCATAATGATTATTCCTCTTGTACCTATTTTTCCTATTATCCTACCTTTGGAAGAGCATGCCATGCCCACTCCCCATCCACATGTTGAGGGGAGCATAATTCATATGCTTTACCCTCTTGAATATCCTTCTTCACCTACTTCTCCTGTACCAATGGAAGATAGTGCCCCATCCACTCCTCTTTCACATATAGAGGTGTCTACATTATCTATCCCTGCACTAATCGAGGGAACTATTATGCATGCAACCATTTAACAAATTTTACCCCTTCTCTTGTCAATATAAGAACATACCTTTCCTAATCCTCATCCACATGTTGGGAAAGAAATCATACCCATTATTTATCCACTAGAAGAACTAACTTCACTAGTTCTTCTCCCACTTGAGGATGACCATGCCTCTTCTCCTACCTCAATTGAAGAAGACCCAATTACAATTCTTACTCATCTTTAGCCCAAAATAGTAGAAGACAACACCTTCCTTCTTTCCCAATCACCTAAGTCTTTTGTGGAAGCAATTGTAAGGCCTATGACAACTTCATCTAAACCCTTCTCATAGTTGGTAGAAAATATATACTTTCTTAACTCCAAGAAGCTAGACCACTCAACATTTTAAGACTGACTTAAAGTTCCCTATCTTATGCAATAAATTTCATCCTCTACTACCAATCATAGTACCACCATTTAATCTAAGGTTTTTGACAAAGGTAGAGCTTCTTCACCTGGACTGTCAAAATCTTGGCCCTCTATGTTCAAACCATCACCATCACCAGCATCTGCTACACTAAAGTAAATCAGATCTTTAGGTGTTCACTCGGTGTCTAATCTAATTCATCCACATGTAAAGTTAGATTTGAATCCTCAACAATGAGTTGGAGCTCTACAACCTAAACCAAGGAATAATGTTAAGCTTCCTATACCTCTCCATTCCACTTTTCCTCTACCCTCAACCTTACCTTTCATCTTGGGACTCCATCCTTCCACTTTAGTTGGAGTGCTCTCTTTCCAAGCAAAATAAAAGGCAAATCTACCTCCCATTCTACCTCTACCACTTAGTGGCCCTTCCATGTTTATCACCTTGACACCTATGAATAAAAAGGTGTCAAAAAAACTAGTGGATACACCTTCACCCAAAAGGGTGCCATGCAAAACTACATCCATACTTCCTAAATCAAAGAAGGTGTCCACCCCTATTGTAACAACAAGTGTTAGCCCACTGGTAGGCTCTCAAGGCTCACTCCTATGTTAGTTCTTGAAATCCTCCACCATAACCATTCCCTTGATCAAGCCTTATCATCTTCTTATACTAAAACCATCTTGGTTTGATTACACACAAGTTTGTTTATATCATCAATCACTTGGACATGATACAAAAAGCTATAAATCTCTCACAACTATTCTCCAACAACACTTTAATATGAACAACCTTTTCATTAAGGATCCTCTTTCTAACCTCCTATTTATTCCACTAGTTTCATCCCAAACTCCACATACCACCACACCTGAGTCCAAGACCAATGATGAGGTTGTGCCTCCTCCACCACCTTCTCCAACTATGCTCCAGATCAACATAGTTAACATGGCCACATGGTCTCAAAATCAAAAGGATAGAGGTAAAGATAACAAAACCACCCCTTGGGGTCATCCATTCTCAAAATATGATCCTCCACCAAATCCTAAGATCTCTATTATTGGTTCCTCCCAACCCATATCTTCATAAGTCATTCAAGACTCAATGGTGAAATAGCTTCACCAAACCCCTATAAAGATGTCTTTATCTGAGTTAATCCAAAACTGACCCTAGCATTGTCAAGCTTTGATCATGGCTTTACAAACCATTAAGGTATAACTTGATGATATTTAACCTCTTTTAGCTTTGGTAGATTCTTTTAATACTATTTCCCTAGTTTCCTTCAGTGATTTTGAAATTTTGGCTCTTCACCTAGGAGACCAAGAACCTACACTTTTTATCACCACATATATCAGTCAAACTCATGTTAAGAGAGTCATGATCAATTGAGGTGCTAGTATTAATATTATCTCCACCCATGCCTACAAATATCTATCACTTCATAATAATTGAATATTGTAATCCAATGTGATACTCCATTCCTTTAATGATACTACAGCTACTACTATGGGTACCATAGTCTTACATATCCATGTGGGTCCTCACATAATTCCCAAACTCTTCTATGTTATCAAAGGAGAGTTTCAATACAACATATTGCTTGGATGGCCTCGGATACATGCCATGGCATGTGTACCCTCGCCTTTACACTACTATGTCAAATTCAAGCATAGTGGGTAAGTTCATGCTATTCCCATCAACCCACCTCCTTTCAAAACATGAAACATGACTTATCACCATAATGATGTCCTCATTCCATTTAAAACATCTTCCTCTTTGAATTCTACCATTTAAGCCTCAAAAATCTTGACTATCCTAGTTATTCGGATACTAATGACACAAATTCTCAATAAGGATCCCATGGAAGACACTTCCAAATGCCTTTCCCTCAGAGAATATCACTTATTGATAATTGAAATGTTCCATATTCCACAATAGTATGGAAAAAATCATATGTACCCCATTTATAATCTTTATATTGGGATGGTCATCCTGTATGGTCCCCCTAACCTTTAAACTAATCTCACATATGGGGGAATCAATCAGGCTCCTATTGTCAACCATCCCTCCACTTCACCATAGCCTTTTACCAATAACTTATCCTTCTTAGGAAAATCTAGTTTTCCTCAGACATATCTTTATAGGAAAACTTAGAAAGGATTTAGGTTAGGTTGTTATGAGAAGGGTGCTCATACACCTATTGAATACCCCACAAATAATACCATCAAAGACCAAAAAGTGGTATGGCGTGGGTTTCGATGAACCAACAAAACCCACCAAGGTCTCTCATATCAAGGAGCCAATATCTCCTTCATCCTCTCCTCTTCCCTTACCATCACCTACAAAATTAGAGGTATTCATACCTCTTTATTTTTTCAATAAATGTCATTCATTTGAGACCCTTGACCTATCATTTGGGTGAGGAAACAAGGTCCCTTCCTCTCATTCATCTTGAAATTATTGATGAAGACTCTCCCACTACTAACACTATCCAATGTCAAGATGATGATGTTATTCTCACCTACATGAGTATAGATGATTCTGATATCTAATAATCACTCCCTTTTAAAACTCAAACTATGTTAAATGAATCAAACATTGACATTAATTTACCTTCTCAAGATAACCCCTAAATCCTCAAGATTGGCCAATCTTTAGATTCTCTTTAACAAACCAATTATGCCACTTTCCTCTCTGACCATAGTAAAGCATTTGCTTGGACTTATCATGACATGCCTAGCATTTACCCCTCTATCATCACCCATAATATTTTAACCAATCATGATGCTAAGCCTATTAATTATAATATTTATAAGATGAACCCTCTTATTGCTCTCCTTTTCAAAGAAGAGCTCCTACACCTCCTCTCTATTAACCTTATTCAACCCATTGACTATCCGTAATGGGTTTCCAATATCATCCCTATCAAAAATGTGACAGGCAAAATCCACGTCTACATTGACTACCTTGATCTAAACCTTGCTTGTCTAAAGGATGACTTCCCTTTGTCAATCATTGACCAACTTGTAAATCTAACGGCTGGCTATGAGATTCTATCTCTTATGGATGGGTTCTCAGGCTATAATAAAATCCTAATTGCTCCTGAAGATCAACACAAGACCACCTTTATCACCCCATGGGAGATTTTATATTACTAGGTCATGCCTTTTAACCTTAAAAACATTGGCATTACCTACCAATTCATCATGACTTACATTTTTCATGACCTCCTACACAAAATTATGGAAGACTATGTGGATGACTAACTTGGAAAGTTTAAACATCACCAAGATCACTTGGCAATTCTAAAAATCATATTCACTCATCCCCTCTAATATAACACTTGACTAAACCCAAAGAAATGCATATTTGGGGTCCTTTTAGGTAAGTTTCTAGGCTTCATTGTCTCCCTCTATTATATCAATGTTAACCCTGCTAAGGTTTGAGCAATACTAGAAATGCCTCTACCCACTAATCTTAAGCAGCTCTATAGCTTACAAGGCAAACTTTAGTCAATCCACCATTTCATCTCTCAATTGTCAAATTTATGTCAACCTTTTCATCATCTACATAAAAAGGATGTCTTCTACTAGAAAATGGATTATCAAAAATCCTTTGATGCACTCAAAGGGTATCTCCTTTCTCCACTAGTTCTTATTCCCCCAAAAGAGGACCAACCTTTCTACCTTTACATTACTACAACAGACAATTCCTTGGGTGTTATGATTGCACATGAATATGATCAACATAAAGAGTAAACTATTTACTACATAATTTTAATGCTTATTAATTATGAAACTTAGTATACTCATACCAAAAATCTTTGCCTCACATTGGTCTTCATAGATTCCAAACTTTTCCATTATATTTTAAATCACAAAACCTACATTGCCACCCATACTAACCTCCTCAAATGCATGCATTCCAATCCATACCAAAACCAATGTATGGCTTGTTAGCTCATGCTCCTTACTAAGTTTGACTCGGAATTCATCCAACAAAAGTCTATCAAGGGGAAAACAATTACTGACCAATTAGCTAATGATCCTTTACCTGACAACCAACCTTATATCCTTGAATTCCCTAATGATTCTATTATAATGCTATCCACTAATGACATCTCCTATCAAATGATGATGTTCTTTGACAGGTCTAAAATTCAAATTAGTGTGGGTGTGGGGGTTATCCTCATCCCTCTTGATCGTGAACCTATGTCTCTAACATTTAAACTAGATTTTGAATGTACTAATAATATGGTTCAATATGAAGCTTTGGTCTTAGGGCTTCAAACAACCATTTTCTTAGGCATCAAATCAACCAACATATTTGGTGATTCCCAACTAGTGATTAATCAAGTTAATGGTTCATAACTCTATAAAAATAAAATTTTGAAATGATATAAACATCATGTAGATGTGTTATTGGAATCATTCAACCACTACCTCTTGTATATTGTTCATCGATCTACAAATAAGTTTACCAACATGATGGATTACCTTGCCTCACATATTCCATCCTTGCCTCTTCTTTGAAAATATATATCACCATGCATCTCCTCACATTTCCCTCCCATGTGTCAACTAACATCCTATTTTTGGTCAAGTTGACTCTAATCCACATGATGACTGGTACAAATATCTTGTTAACTACCTCACTTATGTTATCATTCCATCTGACCTTTCCAATAATAGGAGACATGATTTTATTAAAATTACTACTTACTACACTATTTTGGGGGGGCTTCTCTACAAATGAGGCTTTAATGGTCTCCTCTTTAGATGCCTCATTCATGATAAAATCCCCTTCACCATTAAGGAAGTTGATGATGGGATTTATGGTGGATATTTCAATGGTAATTTATTTTCCAAGCGCATCCTTCAACTTGGATACTATTGGTTAAAACTCAATGAAGACTATAGTAATTACATTCAGTGTTGTATCAAAGGTCAACAATATGCTAACCTCTTTCACAATCCAAGCCATGTCTTACAAGTCACTAGAGACTTTTGGCCTTTTTCACAATGGGGTTTGGATATAATTGGTGAGATTAACCATCATTCATCTCTCTAGCATCATTATATCATTACTACTACTAAATATTTCACCAAGTGGGTCAAGACTATTCCTCTCATCTCTATTAAAGATGACAAAATTATTTATTTTATCAACCATCACATCATCTACCATTTCAGTGTCCCCCATAATATTATTATAGACAACAACAAATATTTCAAAAATAAGACTATCTAAAATCTTTATGATGATTTTGCAATCAAATTAAGCTTCTCATCATCATACTATCCACAAGTAAATGGATAGGCAAAAGCTTCTAATAAAAACTTAACCAAAATCCTCATGAAGATAGTCAACTATAATGGTAGGAATTAGCGTACACACATTCCCTTCACCTTATGGTCTAATTTTACTAGTATTCAAACCCCTATATGTGATATGCCTTTTTTGTTGGTCTATGGGATGGAAGCTATCTTGCCTTTTGAGGTCTAGATTCCTTTTCTTTGCATCTCTCTATAAGACATACTTAATAATGATGACTTTTGCCAAAAATGTTTGGCCCAACTTGAGATACTCATTAAACATCATCTAGTAGCCCTCAATCACCTCCAAATCTATCAAGGGCATATCAAATGTGCTTAAAACAAAAACCTCAAAGAGTGAGATTTCAATATCAAAGATCTTGTCTTAAAGGAAAATCAACATGTGATAAACATGAAGAACAACAAACTGGGCAAGTTTTCTCCTAATTGGCTTGGACCCTACATCATAACTCATAAGCATGGCTCAGGAACTTATATCTTGTCTTCTCTTGAAGGCAAGCTAGAACTTGATCCCTTAAATGATTTGTGCCTATGACCATTCTTATGTTAATCAAGTGACACTTCACTTTATGTCTAACTTGAGCTCGTCCCTTGAGAAACCCTATTACATTCACCTCCCTTCCTCTTAACCCTTGTTCCTACACACTTAATTAACCTTCCAGGTGTTATGGTTTTTCCCTCATAAAGGAAAACCTCTAAGCCTCTATAGTCCTATCCATGTAAAAAAAAAAATATATATATATATATATATATATATATATATATATATACATATATATATATGTATGTATATGTATATGTATGTATGTATGTATATATATGTATATACATATATATATATATATATATATACATATATATATATATATATATGTATATATATATATATATATGTATATATATATATGTATATTTATATATGTATATATATATATATACATATGTATATACATATATATACATATATATACACATATATGTATATATATACACACATATATGTATATATATATATAGATATATGTGTGTGTGTGTATGTATGTGTGTGTGTGTGTGTGTGTGTGTGTGTGTATACATACATACATACATATATATATATATATATATATATATATATATATATATATATATATATATATATATATATATATATATATGTATGTATGTATGTATATATGTGTGTGTATATGTGTGTGTATATATATGTATGTATGTATGTATGTGTGTGTGTATATATATATTTGTGTGTGTGTGTGTGTGTACATATATATACATACATACATACATATATATATATATATATATGTATATATATATTATACATATATATATATATATGTATATATATATATATATATACATATATACATATATATATAATAACATAAATTGGGATATATAGGCAAATTATTATCTCTTAGGTCATGATTCTCAATGTAGACTTCTCCCTTGAAGAACAGTTATGAAACTTCTCATTCCTACTATAAATAGACTGATCCCTTGAAGGACATCTATTAAAAATTAAAAAAAAACTTAGACCACTCCATTGAAGGATGGCTAAGCTAAGCTTTGTTATCAAGGAAATAATGACTTAGAAGATTCCCACATTGATCAGCTTCACATGACCTCAAGGCACTAACAACATCCCAATGAAGGCTTCTTGCATTGATCAGTCTACACAAGAAAAGGAATAGAAAAAGAAACAAAAAACTTTAGTCATGGAATTACCTATAATAGCTCTTAGGTCACCTATATAATGGGTATACCATCCCTAAAAATAAGGTTACCCTACCCAAACACCCTAATTACTTTTACCTTTTTCCCCTCTTACTCCCTCACAATCAAGATACTTTGAACTCACTTAACACAAGGTGATCGTGACATTTATCTACCAAATGAATGGTCAATACTGTAATGCATGAATGAGTCTCATACTCCCATACCTATTCATATGGTCATTATGGTCCTAACCAATACAAGGGCATCATGTCCCTTTCTTTTCTATCATGTGTCAATTTCTCTTTTAAGGTAACATCTCAAAGCCAGATTCACTTAACTTCTCACCTACCTTCCAATCTCTCTTCTTACATCTTAAATTTGCGTTTAAGAATACTATTACTTACATATCCATTTCAAGCAATGATACTCAACAATATCAACAAACATCATGGTGTGTTAAAAATACATTCTTTAATCATCACACTCTACTAATACTAATAAACCATTTGCCAACTAATTTATTTCATATAATCTCATGTGAAATGCAACCAACATATCTTCTTTAAACAACAATAAATAGAGAAACTATAAAACAAAATAACTCATTTTTATCATACACCATCACATATATGGAAATATGCTAAGATGAAAACAACTACTCAACTATGCATGTACCATCATGAATATGTGAAATGCTAGAATATCACACTAACTATCACTAACATAACCACAAATAACATCACATAAACCTCATACATGATATAACATCATCATAACATTATAACATCTCACAATACCAAAATCTCATATATTTACTGAATATGAATATACATCAATGAATCATATCAGTATCATCTTTCTCTCACCATACATCTCTCAACATTAGCTCACAAGCTAAAATATATATAACAAAAATCATAATACATCTACCCCTTAGAATACTCAAGGATTTGGTCATGGTCATGGTCGTGAAGTGGCAGTATCATCACCACCCTCTACTTGTCTATGTTTACATGAAATAGAGGTCATGGTGCATATCTTTGATCTCTGCTACTCTCTAGCCTCAAAATATCTCTTAATATATGGGAACTACCTAATGGATATCTCATAGTATGCAATCTCATCTAAAGTAGTATTATACCTCATCAGTGGTACAATCTATGATGGACCAATCAAACCTACTATAGGACCCTATGGTGGTGCCTATAGTGAACCTTGTACTAGTCCCTATTGGGGAAGAGGGGGGTAGCATGTCATGCTACTCTCAAACCATCTCTCTTTATTTTTAGTGTAGTAACCTATCCCTATAGTGTCATCACCTATTCTTATAGGACTAAAACCTATGCCTATGTTGCAGTCAATTGGGTCTATATAGTCCTCACCTATCCCTATATTGTCATCACCTATCCCTATAGGACCAAAACTTGTGCCTATGTTGTATCCCATGCTTGAAAAATTACATCCCTCTCTCTCACCACTCCATAAATCTATTCATCGTGTCCTTAGGATCACAAATTGAAAACCTGCCCACCATACTAGATAAGCCATTATATACCCTAGATCTATCACACCTAGTCCTATTGGTAGCTCCTCAAAATTAGGCCCATATATCTCTTAGGGTAATGGAAGGGGTGCCTCTATATCATCCCTCTTATATTGAAGAGAGTTAAGAGGCATGTCTTATAATAACCACAACTATCTCTTAACCCTGACTATAGGTATCATCTCCAACTCTCTAGCTTACCTCCCCTTAACCCATATCTTACTTTGTAAGCCTACAATTTTCTTTGCCTAGCCTCTAAATGTAGAATATGTCAAGTAGGGCCTCTAAATAATATTTTTAAGGATCAATCCATCCACCAATTACCTATAATAATCAACATCCTGCATGATGCCATCTACTCATGTCTGTGACATGCTCTCTCTCCATCATCTAAAACCAACCCTAAATTAGTCAAAATCATGACTGGTAGCCCCAGTGGTTGTGTCACCATAATGTGATTATATGCCCAACATTGAAGTAAATGCTTGACACAAATATTGTATCACCATTGTAAAATCACACTCCATAACTCCCTATATAGATGTGTAAGGAAAGTTGGTCCCCATGTGAAGACTATCTACTGCTCAAACATCTCTACCAAAAATCTAGTCATCACAATAGGTAATCTCCCTAAAACCATGTTAGGTAGTGCATACACTGTAATGCCTATTATCATCAGGATAATCAAGTGATGTTACTCCTCATTGGTAGTGTAAAGTGGCTCATATGCAAAGCTCACCAAATGATAGGTCACCTCATTCGCATGCTCCCTAAACAATGTGGACATATGAACATCATGATCTTCCCTCAAACATGAGAAGAGAGCCTCACCCTAGAGTGTAACCATAAAATCTTGTATACATCCTCTAGCGTCACTCTCAATTTTTTGATAGGTAGATGGAATGTGTTGGTGGTGTGATCCCACCTCTCTATCAAGGCTACCATCAATCTAAAATCTCATGCAACTCTGTAATATCATCACACTCCTCCTAACCCTATAGTTTCCATGTGCTCCCACTCATCTACGATGACATCCCTCCTTATCCTCATCAATAGTGTAGGTAGTTAATCTTATAATGTTAATTCCTACCTAGCCTGCATCCACATACACAAAATCACTCCATCAAGCCACATAATTTAATTTATAAACCTCATCTTTTAATCCCTTTCTATTTGGTAGAAATGCATTGGCCTAAGGCCCTAATTTGGGCTATGTAGATAGTACTTAGTCGATACAAGGTCTTCTGAGGCTAACTCAGCCATCTACCCATCTAACTATCTAGCCCATTCATCCACTTAAACCTTAGGCCAACCTACCTATTCTAAAACTCTAGGCCCCATGGCCTATATCTTAAACCCTAGGCCAACTTGCTTATTCTAAAACTCTAGGCCCCATGCCCTATATCTCACACACTAAGCCTAATAACTTATTTTAGACCCTAGGTCCCATGGCTTATTTCAACCTAATTTTTCCTAACCGATTGCCTTAACAATTTAAACCCATATCTAACCCCTTTTTCCCTTCCCTTTGATAGAACTACATTAACCCCGAGGCCCTAATTAGGGATATGTAGTTAGTACTCAGTCAACATGGGGTATTTTGAGGCTAGCTCAAAAATTAGGATAGTCCACTAATGCACCTATACAAATTCAACTAGGGATAAAAAATTGGCCCTAATTCTTCTTAAAATCTCCCCTTTGGGTTTTCTAATGACTAACATTGATTATATTTTAACTGACATTGATCTTATATGCCAACATCAACACTAGTTGTTGACTGACATCAACACTAGTTGTCGACTAATGTTAGTAGACCCAGTCGACATCAGTGACTAGTTCAACCCTAGGGTCAAACAACCCACATCAAAAACTTAGGGTTTTTCTTAAAACCTACCCCCAACCCCCCCCCCACAAATCCACCCAACCCTACCCTTACTCTATCCACTACCCCGTTAATTACCATCTCTCTCCCCATACATTCACATTTAACCTAACTAACAAATTATGATCCAAGCCTAAATTAAATTAACAATAAAATTAAGCTACCCAAATAGATCATACCTCATCTCTCCATTTCCTTTGATCTATAATGATTGGTACTTATAATGGATCACCTCTAGCTAGGTCCCCTCGTACCTCTACCACCTACATCCACACTAATGATCCCTTGGTTACATTATGGCCCACTAAGTGTTAAATCACACCCTCACTCTCACACACTCTTATTAACCAATCACCTTTCACCACCTCACCACAATAGGACAAAATCTAGATTTTTTGTGCCACATGACACTCAGAGTTATAGTTTCCTCCAATCTAATGTAATAAATGAATTTTGGTGGGTTGATAAACCCATTTTGTCAGGTTTGGTCACCCATTGATGTTGGTAGTCCTACCTTAATCCATTATTGCCAGCATACTTCTTATTGACATTGGTGATCTAACTAATGTTCGCCACCTTAAAATTAGGTTTTCTAACCACCACCATTTGCACAATCACCCTAATTACATGCCTTTAGTGGTTCACATGGACTACTTATGGATAAACTTGAAGATCAAATATATCTCCCCAACCATGACAACCAACCTTGGAGATCACTTAAATCTCCACCCATGATGACTCTAACTAAAGATCATAAATATCTCCTCAACCAATGACCCTTTTGATCCAACCTTACCTTAATCATTCTGACTACTTACCTTTTTTGTTTTCCAAGAGAACTTCCTACCTCAGATATCTAAAACACATAGACCATTAGAGTTACAACTTTTATCATTTTAACCTTATTAGATATCACTGAGAAGCTATGGTCTGGTTATTTATATCCAAGTCCTCCTCACCTTTACCCATTATTGATTGTGTCAACTATAACTAGTATTAGTATACATTCAATAAATGATGTTGCCACATTCACACTCAACATCCACCCATCCATTAACTACTTATCAAAATGGTACTCAATTCTAGATTATCCTCTATCAGTTCCCATTTTGAGGGGGAATATCTCATCCCATACCTAGAGCATCCAACTCCTATTTTTGTCTCATAGCTTGTCAATATAAGTTAAAAGACAAAAAAGGGAAAATTTAGACACTAGAATTAAATAACACACTTATCGTAACTCCCTATGTCAAAACCCCCCTTGATCCCCTTTTAATAATTAACCTTCTTAACCCACATTTTCACCTTAAAATATTTAATTAAGTTAATTAAAACCCACTTATGCCATCTCACTTGGCCACTTCATCCTAATACTAATTCTTACCCTCTAAGTCACCTTGTGACGTAGTCTCCTAATCCTAACTACCTATGACTTGTTATTACCCCTAACATAAATTACTAACTAACTATGTTATTCATAACCTCACATTTTTACTATTTTCTAACAAACAACAGACTTGGCAAGATAAGGAATAGAAAATGGGCTAAAAATAACCCTTTTACCTATTCTCATGCTATCAACATTAATCAACCCTTGATTGACATCAGTAGGATCATCAACATTGATTACTTAAACAAAATTCCAACTTGGTATTTGGGTCAAAAAATCAATATTTCACGCATAAACTTTTGGCAATCAGAGCATCCTACATCACTTTCAACATCTAGGATTATCGTTACTCTACACAAATTGATCAAAATCAATAATTAATACATTTCATAGAGCTTGAAATCTTGAGGACCAATAGCACATGCTTGTCTTGTCTATTCATGCATCGGTTCACCAAGCCTCATTGGAGTCATCTATCCAGTAGTCACAGATCACCCATTTCACCAGCTAAGTATATCTCAATGTTTTGTAAGTCTTTAAATAGTAATTTTATAATTGCTTTACATTATATTATTTATTATTTAATGAACCTTGACTCCTTTTATGGAGGAGTTTTAAAGCTCCCCACCCATTTTTCTCTACTCCAAACTCACTTGAGTCTTATCCACCCCCTTATGACTCTTTCCAACCTCACACCCTAACCATAATCCCATTTTACCTCCAAAGAAATTCTTATTTAAATCATTCTAATAATACTACCCCAATTGACATCGATGATCCCAACTAACATCGAAAACCCCAACCAACATCAGTCCTTTAACTGATGTCAGTTACTATGTTTTTGAAATGGCAACCTCAAAATCACCTAACAACCTTCCCAAAACATAGACTTGACTTATCAGCCTACACTTTATTATCTTCTACTACACTGAGACCTATAGCATGGTAAACAAAAATTTAACTTTCTCCCTCTTTCTCTCTCTTTACTTGCATTTATTTTGAACTTTGTTTTTAAATAGCAAACTATCATCCCAAGGAAGTTTCATGCTTCTCATAACAAGCACATAGCTTGGCATTCCATGCAAATCTCCACTAAAAACTATTTTGTGTGGTGGTTTCTTATCTATAGGTGTCTTCTTCCATAGACAAAGAGGAGAATCTACAAAATCTAGAATGGTGCACACTTATCTAGGTTTTATTTACTTATCCCTAACTCTCTCTCTCTCTTCTATTTCTCTCTCTATTAGAATGTAAAATAAGTTCAAAACATAGTGAAATAAATGTTAAGGCAAATTTGACCCATCAAAACTAAATTGATAATATCTTCAAGAGAAATAATAAACCTTTTTTAAATATAGGGCATAAAAACACTTAATCAAACTGAATGTCCATAATTACTTTGTTTTACCTTCATAGATCTCCTAGAAGGAGAACCCAAGATTTGACATTCTTTTTTCCTAATTTTTACCAACTTATTTCATCCTCATCAACTAAATTTACTAAAATTAAACTTGAAATAATTTTAATTTCCTGTTATTTATCTAAATCAATCTCATTCTTATTCTCATTGTTCTCATTATAACCAATAGACTCTGCAATATGAAATGTTCTTACTGAGGATTCCTCCTTAACTAGAATTTTTCCTTTGAGTCTCTTTAGTGCTTCTTATATAAAAAAAAATGCGATTCCACCATCACTTATATCTTATTATTATTTTTCTCTTTTACCCATGAAGAAACATGCTTCCGCTTAACTTTTTTTCAAGAAGCAAAGAGGTACCTAACCTGAAAATAGTTTTAGCATCTAAAGGGAACTCCTTCAAAATTTAAGGACCAAAGCCAACTTTTATTTTCCACTTTAAATTATATAATTTTAGGTAGAATATGAGAGATATATAGACACACAAAAATCCTATCAAATTTTTTTTGGAGAAGATTCAAATAAGATTCATCAATTTATAGTAAATCACCCAACACATTACCTATAACTGCAAGCCCTAATACAGTCCAAAATGGAAGCATAAGATATGGAAATCTTACCCAAATAGGGTGTAACAAAATATTTTTAGTTAAGGGGTTAAAATATTATTTCCAAGGTTTAATTAATAAAATATGATTTTCTCAAATCCAACTTTTCACCTAAAAAATCTTATTTTGATCGGCTAAATAATCAAATGTAACAATAAAAAAAACCTTTGGAACATGGATAAATTTTCATATTGTCTTCCAAAAAGTTTTCCATGAATATAAAATCCATTGGTGTAAGGAAGTAAGGGATGTATATAATATATCAAACCTACATACCAAACCCCTCTTTGAAAACCATTCTTCCCCTTCCAAAACATCCTCTAGAGCTTGATTTTTAAAATTAACAACCATAAAATCAAATAGAGAAACCCTAACCTGATCTTCATCACCCCCTACCAAATTATCCTCATATTTTACCAATGGAAATACAACATTATCTTGAGTTTTATCACTATATGACCCCTCTCTATTTAAATATTGTGATTTATATGTCTTCACTTTGAGCTACACCCTTCAGAATGCCATAGTCACCAATGATGATCCCTCTGATCACAAGCATGATTATACACAGGGTTTTAAGATCTTTTAGCCTAGTTTACCTACCATAATAACTAATATGAAGATTTTAAATCTTCCCAAAGCCTTAGGTTCCACCATCGTTACTCAGAAGTGCAAAAAAAATCTAGAAATTTAATCTACAATTGAAGCTTGGTGGGGATGGGCCTAGGCCCATAATGTGTATTGAACAATCCATAGTTGAATCACCCCACTATGATCTATGTGGAACACATGGAGAAGTTTTACCCCTACCTAAAGGTATCCCCATGGCCACTTTATATTTTAGGTTAACATCTACCCTTAAGCCAAAATGCATCATAAGGTATCTGATAGGAATTGAACTTGATACCTAGGTGAATGAAGTCATTGATCCTATCCACTCAGTCTAACCCTTGGGGATAAAATTTAATCTATAATTGAAGCTTAGTGGGGGTGAAATTAGTCTATAATGTCTACCAAATTATTTATAAACTAATTGCCCTACTATGATCTACATGGAACACATGGAAAAGTTTGACCCATACCTTAAGGTATTCCCATGGCCATTTTAGATTATAGGCTAGTGTCTACCCCTAAGCCACAATGCATCATAAGGTGTTTGGTAGGAATTAAAATTGATACCAAAGTGACCAAATTCATTGATCCTATCCACTCATGCTAACCCTTTGGGCTTAATTTAATATACAACTAAATCTTGGTCGGGGTGGGCCTAGATTCATAATGTCTATTGAATGATCTATAGCTAAATCACCCTATTTTGATCCATGTGGAACACATGGATAAGTTTGACCGCTACCTTAAATTATTCCCACAACTAATTTAGATAGTAGGCTATAATTTTACCCTAAGCCATGATGCATTATATGGTGTCCATCAGGAATTAGACTCAAGACCTAGGTGAATGAAGTTGATGATCCTATCCACTTGAGCTAACCCTTGGGGATTAAAATTTAATCAACAATTGCAGCTTGGTGGGGATGGGCTTGGGTCCATAATTTTTATCAAATGATCTACAGCCAAATCAACCTACTATGATCCACATAAAACACATTGAGAAGTTTGACCCCTACCTCAAGGTATCCCCATGGCCACTTTAGATTGTAGGCTAATGTCTACCCCTAAACCATGATGTATCATAAGGTGTTTAAAATTAATTGAACTTAAGACCTAGGTGAATGAAGTCATTGATCCTATCCACTTGAGATAACCCTTGGGGCTAAAATTTAATCTACAACTGAAGCTTGGTGGGGGTAGGCCTGGGTTTGTAATGTTTGATAAATAATCCACAATCGAATCACTCCATTGTGATCTACATGGAGCACATGGAGAAGTTTAACCCCTACCTTGAGGTATCCTCATGACCATTTCAAATTATAGGCTAACATCTTCCCCTAAGTTGTGATTCATCATAAGGTATCTAATAGGAATTGAACTTGAGACCTAGGTAAATGAAGTCATTGATCATATCCACTTGAGCTAACCCTTAGGGATAAAAAAATAATAATTTACAACTAAATCTTGTTGGGGGTAGGCTTGATTCTATAATATCCACTAAATTATTCACAACTAAATTACCCCATGGAACACATGGATAAGTTTGACACCTACCTCAAGATATCCCCATAGCCACTTTAGATTGTAGGCTAACATCTACCCCTAATCAATGATGCACCATAGCATGTTTGGAAATAATTAAAGTTTAGACCTAGGTGAATGAAGTCATTAATCCTATCCACTTGAAATAAACATTGGGGATAAAAAAAATATAATCTATAACTAAATATTGGTGTGGGTGGGCTTGGGTCTATAATTTATACCATATGATCCCTAGATAAATCACCCCATTGTGATCTGTATTAAACACATGGATAAGTTTAACCCCTACCTTGAGGTATCCCCATGGCCACTTCAGATTGTAGGCTAGCATTTATCCATAAGTCATGATGCATCATAGGGTGTCTAATAGGAATTAAAATCAAGACTTAGTTGATCAAAGTCATTAATCCTATCCACTTGAACTAACCTTTTTGGATTAAAAAACTTTTAATCTACAACTAAAGCTTGGTGGGGGTGGCCTTTGGTCCATAATGTCTGTTAAATGATCCAAAGCTAAATCACCCTACTTTTATTTACATAGAACACATGGATAAGTTCAAACCCTACCTTAAGGTATCCCCATGGCCACTTAAGAGTATAGGCTAGCATCTTCCCCTAGGCCATGATGCATTGTAAAGTGTCTAACAAGAAGTAAACTTGAGACTTAGGAAAATGAATTCATTGATCCTATCCATTTGAGATAACCCTTTTATCTACAAAAAAAAATCTAATATTAAAGCTTAATGGGGGTGGGAATAGGTCTGTAATGTCTATCAAATGATCTATAGTTGAATCACCCCACTATGGTCCACGTGGGATGCATGGAAAAGTTTGACCCATGCCTCAAGGTATTCCCATGGACTCTTTAGATTATAGGCTAGCATCTTCCCCTAAGCCATGATGCATCATAGGGTATCTGATAGGAATTTAACTCAAAACCTAGGTAAACAAAGTCATTGATCATATCCACTTGAGCTAACCCTTAGGGCTAAAAATTTAATCTATAATTGAATCTTGGTGGGGGTGGGCTTGAGTCCATAATCTACATTGAATGATCTAAAGATGAATCACCCTACTGTGATTTGCATGGAACACATGGAGAAGTTTGAGCCCTACCTAAAGGTATCCCCTATCTAAGTGAATGAAGTTGTTGATATTATTCACTTGAGATAACCCTTAAGGCTAAAAATTAATCTACAAATAAATTTTGGTGGGGGTGGGCCTAGATTTATAATGTCTATCAAATATCCACGTCTGAATTTCCCTACTATGATCCACATGAAACACATAGATAAGTTTGAACCCTACCTTAAGGTATCCCAATGGCCACTTTAGATTGTAGACTAGCATCTGCCCCTAAGTTATGATGCATCATAAGATGTCTAAAAGGAATTAAACTCAAGACCTAGGTGAAAAAATTCATTGATCCTATCCACTCATGCTAACCCTTAGGACTTAGCTATCATATAATCTTACATTCAATTCCCCATAATAAAATATAAATAGGAAACTATTATGCCCAAATTTTCATACAACATAAAGTAGATAAAATCATGTATGGTGATGAGGCCACCAATTGCTCTATTTTTTAGCCTCCTCCATACCTAGTATATATATTTTTCTATGTAAATCCTTATAACCATCCATGACTCATAAAAATGAAATAATTTATGATTGTGTGTGTGTGTGTGTGTGTGTGTGTGTGTGTGTGTGTGTGTGTGTGTGTGTGTGTGTGTGTGTGTGTGTGTGTGTGTGTGTTTGTGTGTGTGTTATGTTATGAATTATTGATGCCTTTTCCTTGATTATATTACACTTGTGTAACTTTATTTAACACAAATTTAAAGGATAATCTAAGGGTGTAAGATCTCATTTGGGCACAACACTTATAGGCTACCCATAGTAACTATAGGCTTCACCTACATGCTACATATAGCCACTATAGGTTGCTCGTAGTAACTGTAGGCTAGACCTACAAGTTGATTCTAGCCATTGGAGGTTACCTATAATAATTATATGCTCTACCTATAGGCTACCCATAGCCACTATAGAGTTCCCTTAACAATTGTAAGCTTCACCTATAACTTGTTCATAGCCACTATAGAGTGCCCATAGTAATTGTAGGCTTCAACTATAGGTTGCTCATAGCCACTATAAAAAATAGACCTATTATTGTGAACAAATCTTAAGGACACATCTAATTATCTTAAGAACCAAATGGATGATTGGAAAGGACCATAGTTGTTATATGGACTCCCTACATACAAAGAAATTTGGATGTGCTGCTAAAGATGAGAAATATAAGAACAATGGGAAGAGACAAAAAGTAATAAAACAACAAAGTAGTCTACCTTGTCCATAATCCAGTCAAGCCTAAAACAAGTATCTTTAGTTACAAACCACTTGAAGGTTGATTGGGGCTATTTCTAAAGTATTTTTATTTTTCTTAATTTGGTGTCTTTGGTTAGAAGTCAATAAATTGCCTTCTATATTTTATGGTAGAACCTATATTTTATTAGGAGTTAGTGAGTTGAAATTGAAGACTGGGTAGTTAATAGAACTATAGAAGTCATTAAGTTGTAATCCTCTATAGCAATCTTTAATTTCTATAAATTTGAGTATTGAGAAATTTGATTCTATAAGAAGCTTTTGTAAATCTCTCAGAGAAGGATTAGAACTCAGTTCTGAATGAGGAAGGGCCCCCTCAAAAGGAGTTACAGTGAATATCTTGACCCTCCTTAGTTAAGAGTGTATAAGTAGATTTCATTATTAATCTGATTATATAAAGTGTGATGCATGTGTGATTTATAAGTTTAAAGTATTTATGTATTTTTGTCATAATAGTTTCATAGTATAACTATCTAGTGAATTCAACATAAGTTCATTGTAATGCAATTAGTAAATCAAGCTAATTTATGAATCAATAATGCATATATAGTGATGTCATCCTTGAAAAGTGTATGCACCATAGGTTGATAATTAATGTTAATCAAACTCAATAATTTGGTATTCACTAGGTAATTAGTTTGTACAACATTTTGGCATTATTTCCAGAGATTTGCATGTGAGTGTTTAAATGTGAGTGATTGACGGAATGCATTTTATTATGTTTGTAGTTCTAACTAGACTGAAGTGGGCCCCTTTGGAGTAATTATGAGATCATAGGATGGTATGCTTCTATGGTGCCTTTAGCGTGCTTACATCTGATTCATGACAGCTTGCATGGAATTGGAACAAGGGTCTTAGAATTAGATGAGATATTATTGCTCTTCTACCATTAGGTGGTTATTGTAGAATTGGGTGATCCAAGTTAGGTGTTACATGAACATATAAGATGGTAGCTAAAGGTGTTTTTTTTTTTTTTGATCTTCCTCTGTATGAGCCTGCATGATTTACCTCTATGTTATCTTACTGCTTGTGGATTGTACCTAGTCACTTTGCCCTGTTATATAGGGGTAGGCCTAAGCAAGGCCTTGATTTTTTTTCTCTAGTCATCCTTAATTCCTCCTCTAGCTACTCTACTATCTTCCTTGTATGCTCAAAATCTCATATCTAATGCCATATCTTAGAGTTTGGGAATAACTATCCTATATGTGCTTAGAGAAATGTTAGGGTATGCCTATAACAACTAGAGATGGTGCATGTAGCAACTATAAGGTTATGCCCATCAATGTGAAAAGTGATCGTAGTAGCTATAGAAGAGTCCATAGATTCCTTGGAGGAACCTACAACAACTTCATCTACCTTGGCTATTGAAGCACCTGTAGTAGATTATGCTCTATATTTGGTACCCTTCTACCATATATTTCCTCCTCCATTTCCCACTACAAAAACATCTACAATAGAAGAAGTTATTGGTGTGGATCTTTCAACTGTCACACCTATAGAAACTAATGACCTCCTACATTTTCTTAAAGAATAATTTGGTGATGATGAAACTCACTACAAGAATTTAGTACAAAGATTTAAAGTTTATTTTGAAACAAGAGAACATCAAGATGACTTAAAATAAAGACTAGAAATGGTTGAAACTAGGATCAAGTATCTCAAAGAAAAGATTAATAAAGTGCATGAAACCAATAAAATGTTAATGGAGTGCAGACCACCTTCTAGGGTGTATGTTGTCTACGTAGAAGATAAATGGCTTAAATTTAGATATGGTAGGATCTATAATGATCAGTCTTACATGGTTTATGACCCCAAATCTCTCTTTGAAGTATATAAACATGCTGATCATAACCTCCAAGCTCAGTTAAGTGAGTTTTACATCCACCAATATGTGTTACCCACTAATATAGATTAGAATATAAACATCTACTTGGGGGATGTCCAACTAAATGAATTTTCTTCATATGTTCTTAATGAAATAGAAATAAGAAAACAAGTGGAAGAGTATCAAGAAAAAGAAATAGAAATAGAATATACCTAAATGATCATGGGTGAATCAAGTAATCTAGATGTTTTAATAGAAGAATGGATCTCCTTCATGAACTCAAGTACTCCATAAGAATGGGTTATCAAGATACATGTAGAAGTTCATATCATTATTTGAGTCTGATGGAAGGAGATGGAAAGAAAATTTTTCTTTCTTTTTCTCATAGATGGGCAAAACTCTCTGATGATTTAAAAATAAAGGAACCTTACTCCTCTCAAAACCTTAAGGAGACCATACATAGAGTATACATTTATATTGAGATTCTCATGAGGAAAAGTGTAAAATGGTTAGGATTGATGTTTTGACCTCCTTTGTTTTGGTTCTTAATTTATGATTGGGAGGGAAAGGTCCCATCTCATAGAGAGGCTGAGAAGAAAATATGGGAAAACATTGATGATGCTAAAGGATTCTATATCCTTGAAGGGTCAGGCTACACTGAGCCCCTTTTTTTTAGAAAATTTTATGGTTTCAAAATGTAGCCAAGGCTTGTTCAAGGATGAGCAAGAGGTTAAGTAGGGTAGTGTGATAAGGCCACCAATTGATCTATTTTGTAGCCTCATCCATACCTAGTATATATATTTTTCTATGTAAATCCCCATAACCATCTATGACTCATACAAATGAATGAATGAATTTATGATTTTGTGTGTGCATATATATATATATATATATATATATATATATATATATATATATATATATATATATATATATATATATATATATGTATGTATATATATATGTTATGAATTATTGATGTTTTTTCCTTGCTTATATTATACTTGTGTAACTTTATTTAACAAGCATTTCAAGGATAACATAAAGTTGTAGGATCTCATTTATGAACAACACTTACAGGCTAACCATAAAAACTATAGGCTCCACCTATAGGCTACCTAAAACAACTATAGGCTCCACCTGTAGTGTTCTTGCAGCCATTGTAGGTTTCCCACAACAACTATAGGTTCTACCTATAGGGTGCCCATAGCCACTATAAGTTACCGATATAAACTATAGGCTTCACCTATAGATCACTCGTAGCCACTGTAGAGTGCCCATAGAAACTATAGGCTTCACCTATAGGTTGACTACAACCACCGTAACAAATAAATCTATTATTGTGAATAAATCTTAAGGACACATCCAAATTTATCAGGAACTAAATGGATGATTATAAAGGACCATAGCTATTGTATAGAATCCCTACGTGCAAGGAAATTTAGATGTGCTACCAAATATGAGAAAGATAAGGATAATGGGAAGGAGATAAAAAGAAATAAAATAAAAAAATAGTAAACCTTGTCCTTAACCCACTCAAGCCTAAAATAAGTAACTTCAGTTACTAACCACTTGAAGGTTTGTTGAGGTAGTTTCTAAAGTATTTGTATTTTTCCTAGTTTGGTGTCTTTGGTTAGAAGTTAATAAATTTCCTTTTATATTTGATGGAAAAACCTAAGTCAAATTAGGAGTTAGTGAGTTGAAATTGAAGATTGGATAGTTAATATAACTCTATAAATAATTGTATTGTAATACTTTGTATAAATATTTAATTGCTACAAATTTGAGTAATGAGAAAGTTGATTCTATAAGAATCTTTTAAAAATCTCTCATAGAAGGATTAGAACTCAGTTCTGAACAAGGAAGGCCCCCTCAGAAGGAGTTGTAGTGAATATCTTGACCCTCCTTAGTTAAGAGTGTGTAAGTAGATTTCATTATTAATCTTATTATATAAAGTGTGATGCATGTGTTATTTATAAGTGTGAATTATTTTTCTATTTATATCATAATAGTTTCATATTATAACTATCTAGTGAATTCAACATAAGTTCATTGTACTACAACTAGTAAATCAAGTTGATTTATGAATCAATAATGCATATATAGTGCTGACAACCTTGAATAGTGTACACACCCTAGGTTGATAATTAATGTTAATCAGAATCAATAATCTGGTATTCACTAGGTAATTATTTTGCACAACATATGGCTCAATATACTACTCTAGTGACTATAAATGTAATATAAAACGCATTCTTAGTTGTCATGTCACATAGGAATCATAACATTAAGTAAGGCCTAATGCATAATAAAATACTATATTGAGTATAAATGTAATATAAAATGAATTCTTATGTATAGATAACTATGTACGATGTATCCTAAAATGAGGATGAAGGTATAGAGGTGATAACAACATGCTCGATAGTATATATAGTATGATAAATAGACCAATGTCCATATGAGAATCATGTAATATAGATTCTTGAGCAATAAGGTATAAATGTGGATTCATGTTCCAATAAAATGATAGTATGTGGGACAATAACATGCCCCAATGTAGATAAATTCCTAAGGTAATAATATATATCAATAGATGTATCATGTAGTAATACCAATCATGTGTCTATTAATATGTAATATAGTATCATATACGTATGAAGAAGTAATGTAAGGTTGCGATGAAAAATTATGTGTAAAATAAATTTCTTATGTAGGATAGATGTGGTCATAATTCTCCTATGGGAAAATATATGTATATATGTGATCAATGAAGCTCATATGTGACTTGAATATAATCATCGTGAAGATGTATTCATCTACACATTTTCCAAAAATATATATTTTTATACTAATTAAATTATACTAACCAATTTTTCTATTATTATTTTTATGTAACATGCTTTTAAGATACTTCATATATAATAATCTAGTTCACAGATAGAAAACAATGTGGAGATGATCTATACACCTTCACATTGATTAGACATAGATTTAATGGTTCTCTATATTTTATGGTTTTTATTATAGGGTTAAACTACCCTATTTTATAAATTGGTAGTGGTGAAACCACCATATTATATAGGGGTAGTTGTGTAATTAACCTATTCTAATTAAAGAAGACACCACCACTAACATTTAAAATTGATAATTGTATAACCATACGTTTTCATACTCTAGTGATTTCATCACCATTCAAAACATATGATTATAAATTTTTATTCTCCTCATGATAGTTTATTGTGTTTCCTTGGTGAGATCCAAGATTTAAAGGGTGTATATGGGTCCTTAAAAAGTAGATAACACATCATAGAAGTAGTGAGTTGTAAGGAAATTGGATTCACATCATTCTTGGAAAGATTGAGTCTTGGTTATGGTTTGATCATTTTTTTAGCTATATGTGCTTGGTTCAGGTGTGTGAGAGTTATAATAAGGGTATTTTAAGTTTAAATCATATTTTTTATATAAATTTGGATATAATGGTATTAATTATTTTATCCATATAGATGAGTTTGGAAGTACAATTTATACTTTGCAGAACATAGTGGAAGGAGGGAGTGTTTTCTCACCTGCTAGAGTTCTTCACATAGTAGGTTTATCCATGGTAACATTTTTTTCAAATGTGTTTACTTATCACTTTTATCTATGGTCATGTTAAGTAGGCTTCTGATTTCTTTCCAAAGCATTTTTTCAATTCTACTTTTCATATTATAGTATTATAATCAATTCTTATCAAGCTATTTATGTTGTATCCATGTTGATGACGTTATGAGTAGAATCTCCACCTAGTTTATGGATCATATTGGTATCATATTTGGTATATTTTAATTCCTTTGTGTTAAGTGTTAATAACATTACAAGTTTATGCCTACCACTAGATCTAGTAGTATTAGTGGTCACAATGTCCTAGTTCCCTCTGAAGTAGGTATTTCCATAAGGAAGTGGAAGAAAGGAATAAAAATAATGACCCATAATGATGATGAATATGCCTAAATATTAGAAGAGTGATTTTATAATATTGAATAAGTAATAGCTAACATATATCTTTCTATGAGAAAAATTGAATAGTTGGATTCCATCATGGAGCTTCTTATGGATAAACTTAGTGTTTCCATAGATACATTGAACGAAAACAAGGAGGACACTCTTGATAACCATGATAAGCATGAAGATCATCCCCATGACAAAATAGTTCCACCTCTATTTAAGGTCAAGGAAAATATTGAAATTCACTCTTATGTGACAAAATATTATGCAATATAATATTAATACAATGATCTATATATGGAATTAACCAACAAAGACATAGAGAACAACCAAATCTATGAAGACAAGATTTTAACATGGAAAACCTCAAAGATGTAGTAACAAATGATGGTGATTATTCATATAAATGAGAAACATCCCAATACACAATTTCCCTTCCTCTCACTTATTCTCAAACAAGCCTTCACAAAACTCTTCATAGTGCTTGCATATATCCTACATAGTTCAAAAAATAATATTATGTATTGATGTGTTCTAATGATATTTACCAAAGGTAAAATGTCTTTAAATAATGGGGTGTTGAGGTGGACCATTGTAACCAATGAGCCAACCTCTCCCCAAAGAACCAATAGTAAAAATATATTTAATTTATTTACATGAGATTAACTCATGTTAATAGATTAAATATATTTATTTATTAATCATATAGTTTAAGCATAAAGGCCCACTTAAACATTAGTTGTTCCAACACTCCCCCTTAATGTTAAGTGGGGATAAAATCCATAGTCACCATTAAATAATTACACTATGTGAAAAAATGAAGGATTTAAAAACCTTCATCATGTTAAACATCACCTTTTGAAACAAAAGAAATGATAATCCATAAATTATTTCAAAGTAAGTTTAGGATAACAAGATTGTAAGACTACATCTCATAGTTTATCATGAATAATCACTAATCATATTTTTATAGCATAAGGACCTCCATTACAAAATATGTTTTTAATGTATTGGGTTACAAAACTAAAACTTCTACATGAAGTTTCCTCAAATCATATAACTTCCAAATAAATTTTACAATGCTTTATAATGAGAAGTATAAACAAGGAGAAGAAACACATGGTTGGTAGAAAGTGGCATTATCATGCAGACTCCTTCTCAATGGCAACTCTAAGAGGTCCAGTATTACATGAAACTAACAAAACTTGGTAGTACCAAGTGGTTTTATGAAGATATTTTCCACTTTTTCAATTGTAAGAAAGAATTTTAGATCAATATCACCATTAAGGACTTTCTCTAAGATAAAATGCACATTAACTTCAATATGTTTAGCTCTTTGGTGCTACACTATATTTTTTGTCATATGTAAAAAACTTTGGTTATTACAATTAAGGATTGTACTATGAGAAACATCCAAATGAAGTTCTCCAAACAACCCTCAGGCCACATGGCTTCTTTGGCAACTTCCATGGCACTTATGTAATCTTTTTCAGTAGAAGAGATATAGACAATATATTGCTTCTTGCTAATCTAAGTGATATCACTTGCACCAAACTTAAACACATATCTTAAAGTAGATTTTTGATCTAAAATATCACCAACATAGTTAGCATCATAATAACCATATAAAATTAATTTTTCTTTTTATATAATGATAAATACATTTATTTAATTTTTGATTATCCAAATATAGATCCTACATAAATATAGAAGCAACACCAATAACATGTGAAATATTTGGCCTAGTAATGGTTAGATAAATAAAACTACCAACAAGTTTTCTATATAAAGTAGGGTTAGATTTTTCACATGCAAGTTTTGGATCAATTTTAACACCAAATTAAATAGGAGTAGAAGAAGATTTAGAATCAAGCATGTTAAATTTAAAAATAAGGTTATGATCATATAGAGACTATGATACAAAAATGGAATGTTTATCCTAAAATATACTAATTCCTAAAAACATGATGCAGAATGCCTAAATTAATCATTGCAAACATTTGACTTGGTTTATGCTTATATTTATGAATTAAACTAGTTAGATCACCAGTAATTAAAATATCATCAATATATAAAATAATTAAGATTAAATAACCATTTTTAATTTTAACAAAGAGATCATTATCTAAATATTCATTAGAAAAACTTAATTCTTTGAAAAAATAAGTAGTTTTAGAATACCAAGCTTGAGGAGATTTTTGTAAACCATACAAATATTTATGTAACTTTCATACATAATGTTCTATATTAAGATCAGTGAAAATTTTAAGTTGAATCATGTATATTTCCTCTTATAAATCACCATTTAGAAATGCATTCTTAATAGCCATTCAGTGGATAACCCAACCATTTTTGACTAAAAGAGAAATAAGAAGTCTAATAGTACTTATTTTTGCTATAGGAGTAAAGGTTTCAACATAGTCAATCCCAAATTTTTTAATAAACCTGTAAAAAAACTAATATTTATTTAAACTTATCAATTTTATGAATTTAGTTATATTTAATCTTATAAAGCCACTTATAACTGACAATATGCCTTTTAGGTGGAGGAGGGACAAGATCCCAAGTCTGATTTTTAACTAAAACATTATATTAAGCTTACATAGAAACATTCCATCTATAATCATGAGTGGCTTCCTAAAAATATTGATCCTCACATTCATACATAGTCATTAATGCATGATAAAAATTGTGACTTCTAGTTAATTTATTAAATCTATCAATATTATAAGATTAGATTAGGGATTCTACCAATTTAGGTATTTTATATTAAAAATGAACTCAAGAGGATCCTTAAACTCTAATTTATTCAAAAATGGATAAGCTTCCTTAAGGGCATCTATTTCATCACAAGGAGAAACATGAGAGTTAGTTACATCAACATAAGAATGTGGAGGAGGTTCTACAGAGAGATCATAAAAAGATATTTTAAGGATAATAATATTCCTATTATCAATGATCTGATGTTTATAAGGATAATAAAATCTTAAATCTTGTGTTTTACCTCCATATCCTACAAAAATGCAAAAAAAGGAAGTGGGATTAAGCTTCATTCTTTTAACATTAACAATAAAGATAGAAGGAGGACTACCAAAGATCTTGAGATGAATCACACTAGGTTTAATTTAGTCCACATTTATAAATAGGTAAAAAGATGCAAAGTTTTGATAGGGACTCTATTTATAATATGCAAATTATTATTCATGTCATTGGCCCATAAAAATTTAGAAACATTTGTAGATTATAACATTGTTCTAGCCATTTCTATGATGTTGTTTTTACCTTCAGCAATACCATTTTGTTGAGGGGGATATGGAGTTGTTAATTCTATTTGAATACCACAACTAATTAAAAAATAATCAAACTCTTTACTAATATATTCACCACCATTATAATTTTTTAATATCTTAATATAAAAATCAAATACATTATTAACACTAACTTTAAATTCCTTGAATTTATACAACACATCAGATTTATTTTTAATGAATTATGACTAGATCATTCTAGTGTAATAATCAATAAAAGTAATATAATATAAATAACCATTAAGAGTTGTAACTTTAAGAGGTACTAAAACATCACTATGAATAAATTCTAAATGATATAAGAAATTTTCATCATGATTCTTGTGAAAGGGGTTAGTATGTTGTTTACTACATAAGAAACCCTCGCAAGTTTCACGATGAGAGGGGACAGAAAGAAGTCCAACAACAAGATTATTTAAAACCATATTATGTAAAATCCTAAAATTAACATGTCCTAATATTTCATTTCATAATTGAGATTTATTTTTCCTATGTGATGAAATAAAATGTGTAGAAGGAGAGAAAATATATAAACCATTCTTTTGAACACCTTCAAGAATCAAGAAACTAGGTTGATTTCAAATAGACTAGTTATCTTTAAGAAATGTCACAATGAAATTATCATTTGTAAGTTGATAAAAAAAAAAAAAAAAATTAAGCTCAGGTACATAGAAAACATCATTAATAACAACATTTGAAAACTTTACTTTTCCCTATTTAGTTGCTTCTAAAAATGAATTATCTCCTAAGTAAATTCTTTCAGAGATATATTTATAATCACATAAAATATTAGATTAAAAAGTTATATAGTGTGTTGTACTACTATCTAAAATCCACTCATTTTCAATTGAAGCAAATAAATTAGTATATAAAGTAATAACATTATGATCTTGATTGTTATTCTGATTAGGGTTTTGATTCTTCTACTTGCTTTGATTAGATTTCTTCCTTTTTCTATTTTTAGAAGATTGATTGTTAAATCTATCTTTGTTTTTATAACAAGATTCCCTTCTATGACCAAATTTAACACACAAATTATAATTTATATTAAACTTAGGATTATAATTCTTATTACCAAAATTTTTATTCCCATTTTTACCTTTTTTAGAATTAGGGTTAGATTTATAGTTTTTAGTGTTATCAAAAATATTATTTAAGGTGATAAATGCATAAGTGGAATTCTCTTTAGAATCAAAATTAGTCATAACTTGTTCTTCTTGAATCAAGAGAGTAGACAAGGTGGTAAGGTCAAGGATATCTTACTTAGTTTGATACTTAGAATTCAAAATTGAAATGAAATTTCTAAACTTTTAATAAATATTTAATTAAATAATAAAATAAATAAATTTATCCTAAATCAAATTATAATTACATAAATCTAACTAAGCTTTAACGTTTTTTATTTTAGTAAGAAAATTCACAACCTTTTCATCACTTTTCATAGGTGTAATCAACAATTCAAGGATTAATTTAATGATTTTAGAGAGATGAGTGCCCTCCTGCATGGACTTAATGAGTTTCCAAGCATCACTATGAGACTCCTACTTACCAATGTTGAGAAATAATTCATCCTTGACACTCTAAAAGATAATGTACATAGCTTCTTATAATTTTTATTCAAATGCATTGGTAAGCTCAGGAATCACATGTCATATAGAAGGGGATTTTTTAGTCCCAACAACAATATTCCACAACTTATGCACCATAAATTTAAATTTAACATTAGTTTTCCAAATATTATATTTATTTCCATTAAGCATTTGTGATTTATCTATAACAAAATTAGGTGAAGCCATAACTATCATTTAAGATTGATAATAAACAAATTATCTAAAATGAACCCTTTATAATGTGAATATAACTTATATTTTATAGTAAAAAAATAGGTTACAAGTGTAAAAAAACAATAATTATTCAATTTGATGCTAGACAAAACAATAAAAACTTTGAAATATTGTGATAAAATAGGGTTTCGAAAGTGTCACAAAAAATACACTAACGTAAGAACAATTTTTTTAAAAAAAATTAACATTTTAAAAATATTTTATACTATTTTTTATAAAATAAAGTAAATCACTAGTGCACATTTAATTATGGGTCTAGCTATATGCAAAAAAATAAAACAAAATTGCACTAAACTAGGTGTCGAAAGAGTTGCACTCAGAATGACCACCTAGACACTATGGTTAAAAAAGTTATGAACTTAGTAATATAATGTTTATAAACATAAAATGGACCATGTAGATGTTTTTGGAAGGTGTCAAATATAGGGATTGACTGTATACATGAATATGTTTGTCTAGGTTTTGATTAGGTCAAACATCGAAACAAGATCAATAAGTTAACTAGGTTTTATAATGCATTAAGATTGGAATGCAAACCCAAAAAAGGAATAATTAAATTAACCAAATAATTTTTTTAATAAAATAATATAACACTAGTGTGATTTAACACTACATTTCCCTAATTGTAATATTTAGTAAAATTATGATTGCCAACCCACCTAACCAACTAGTTAATTGTATATATGAATAAACTTATATATATATATATATATATATATATATATATATATATATATATATATATATATATATATATATAATTTTTTAAATAAAAATAAATATACACATACATTTGTTGTAAGTAAAAAATTTAAAATTAAAAAGTTTTTGGGTAAACAAGAATGCAAAGAAGAAGGTGAGACCACTTGTGTTATGTGGAAAATAGAGATTTAAAATATCAAATATTTTAAAAATACTTTGAAAAAATAAATACTTACCTTTGAAAGAATTATAAGAATAATGGTGTATGTATGGAGTATGAATGTTGAACAACAATTTAAAGGAACCACTTGAGAGCTTTAAAATTTATAATTCTTCCTCAAATGCCAATACAATGCCAACCAACATTTCAAAAACGAATTTTTGAACCAAAATCTATTTTTTTAGCTTGTTAGGCCATACAATGGTACCCCAAATGTAGATAAAAAATAAAATAATAAATTTTGATCCCTAAAATGATCTTCATATGCTTTTAAATACCAAAAATAAGTAATTAAAACCTTCAAAAACTATTAACAAAGGTTCCCAGAGTTTCAACAGAACATGATAATTACAAGGATAACTTGCATAGCGAAGAGCACAATTGGTGAAAAAGAGATGGAAATCATGAAAACCACATAGAAAATCTTTAATTATATCAAAAATTAGATTGAAACATCTATAGAAAGGAATAGGGCCATAATTCATAGTGTATCAGATTACAAAATCAATCAAAACAAAGTACTCGACTGTATATACACTATACATCATAAAAGATAATTAAGTTTGCATGGATATTTTGAAGTGATTGACATGAAAATATATGATAATAATTACATTTTTATAAGTGTAAAAAATCATCCTATGATGGTTGCATGACCATCAACAAATGGATAACCAGTTGGAGCCACACTAAGAGGATATTTTTATTTTCATAAATTTGAATAAATTTGAGGGCAAGCCATACATGATACCAAAGGAAACTTATTTTATATATGCATACATGGATGATATCTAGTTAAAATTTAATGTAGAGACAAAACCATAAGCTCTACGAAGTAGAGAGTTTACTTAATTTTTGTAGTTAGTACAATAAACATTAGGTTTACAGAATACAAGACAATCCAACTAGTCCAAACACTTCATACCTATCTATAATTCTAAAAGGAAGAATATAAGTCCCATTATATCTAATCTCATTCATTTTTAGATATTGATCATATATATCATTTAATTCCTACTAATAGATATTGTAATGAGCCAACTGATGAAGGAAATATACTATGGTAATTATCTTCCTTAGTTAATGATGACTCATATGTTCAAATGATAAATTAGTGGAAGGAGATCATAAATCAAGACCCATGTGAATAGTATTTATAGTAGAAAGATAGATTCTAAAATATTTTTCAATATAATATCTAGCACAAATCCTTAAAAGGATGAAAAATTATGTCCTAGATATAAATATGTGCATTAGTGCACAAAATTATGCATTGAAATAGTTTTTCACAAGCTAGTGGGTGTATACACATAATATTTTAAAAAATTTATCAATTACTAACACTCTCTATCTTTTAGGAACCCATCGGCTCTCAGTCTCTCTAAGTGCATGCCTTAAGGGATGTACTAGGAAAGGGGTGGGTATATAATTAGTGATTCGTAGGATTGTTGTCCCTTTTTACACTTGTTATCTACATACTTATCTCATAAAAACCATTCACCTAAGCTTATTATTCTCTATTTCACACTCAGTCATTTCCTACCTTTTGTCCCCCTTTTCCTAGCCTTAAACCCCTTTTGATTGTTCATTGTACTTGATCGATTGGGTTTACCTTGTATTATTTTAGGTAAAATTCATTTAGGGTTTAGGTCAGCTCTTGGCTGACCTGGCCCATGACCTAATGAATTTTTGTCTATAATTATATTAGGTCCACTAGGTTGACCCTATCATCCAAAACTTTTGGAAGGGCTTAAGTTTAAATCTGCCTATATATACAAGATCATTTCACCATTATTTAGAGAAGAGAATAATATGTAAGAATTATTATACATATTCTTATCTGCCATTCTACTTGAGTATCAATCTTAGGGTTTCATGCTTTATTTGGAGATACAGATCTTATCTTGTGGAGAAGTATTTTGGATGCATCGATATAATATGTAGCCTAGAGCTGATATATCCTTATCATCCTTACATACCACAACAAGATCTTGTGAATCACCTTGGCCAAGGGAGATATTGAGGCTCATTGGGTTCATATTCAAGGGTAAATATTCCTAACTTTGTTCTTCCTTCATAAGAGTAGATAGATATGCCTTTGTACTTCTCTTCTATGCACTAGGATTTCATGTATATTGATGTGAGTATATGTCTCTTATGCATGTTTACTTTTATTGTTTACTACCCCCACTCTATGCCAAAAGCTTTGGTGAGCATTAGATTAGACTTTACTTTACTTGTTATTAGTCTAGTAAATATATAATATAGGACCTAGCTAGGTTTATTGCATGATTGTGCTTGACTAGAGGCTTTGGAACCCTCCCTAGCATTGTTTATTGTGGTAAGATATCCCCTAATTAGGTTTAGGAGATCCCCATATTGTTCATGTTCATAATTATCTAATGTATCCCCAATGATAAGTGTAAGTATGATCTATCTTCTTCAAGTTACTATTGATTTATAGACATGATGCATTTATTATTGCATACATTCTGGTGAACCTAACATGAATCTAACCCTTACAAGTTTTATTTCACATATTTCATTATTTTATCATTTTATTTATTATATTTATATATTTTTGATACTAGATCAATTGTTTTGGTATAATTTCTAACTTTTGTGTGTATTGTTAACACACAGTCACATCTATATGACTATGTTATTTTTATGGAGGTTTTTCATCACGTATAGGATACTAGGTCAACACAGTCAACATGGTACACTTTCAGACTACTAGATAGGCTACTAGGTTAACCTTGTTAACATAGTACACTTCTAAACTTCTATAAAACATACTAGGTTGACACTATCAACATAGTATTTTTTACAATTTTTATAAAACATGGAACTATAGAACTAGGTCAACCCAATTGACATAGTTAGCATAATTTGAAAGTATAATTCAAGGCACTTCAATAGCAATCTCAATTTCCTCTACATCTTCCAACCTACCAAAATTCCTTTCTCTCTTTATCTTTCATTTTTTTCTTTGTTATAGTTCTATTTTTAATAGTTTGTAGTTTTTAAAATTGCCCCCATATAGCAAACTAGGTCCACTCTATTGACGTAGTTATGTATTTTATCTTCTATCTAGAAGACTAGGTCAACACTACCGATGTATTTTGTTAACAATCCCTTGCTTAAATATTATAATAGAAATAATTTTGACTCTATTTTATATTCTCTACATATGCTATCATCTAAACTAACCTTCTATTATGCTTCAAAATTGGAATCAACACTTATATGCTAGTAATTAGCTCACACTTTCATTTTTTATTACTTGCATGCTTAGAATATATCACATAGTATAATTATGTGGTTTTTCAATATACCATTTAGTTTCACTATTTTTCTATTTTCTTTCACACACTACCAAATCACATAATCTTAAAATGCATTTAAAAAATTATCTACCCAAGGCCTACCTACTTGGATTCATCACCAAGGGGGAAATCAACTTAGTTTTATAGCCAAGTATAAACATGTGGTTAATGTTATATATTGTCAAAACACCTAACACCCTTATCACTATGGCGTGTGAAGTGAGGGGGTAGGCCCCAATACCAAGCCAATACCATTGCCAACACATATCCCTTTTATCCTAAACATCTCGAAACCATCCATAGATTGATTTCTAGTTCCTTACTTATAGCCAACTTCCTATCACAATTAAAATCATACTCTAATAATATAAAAACATTTGGGATGACCACCTAGTTAGCATTTACTTTCCAAGTTGATTTCTTGCTCTTTACTCAATTATATGTTGTATTTAAAAAACTTGTATTAGCCAGCATTGGTGTAAGGTTTTGTGTTATGTGACTCAATTGTATCATCCTCATTGACCCAATTGATTATGTATTTCTCTTCATTTCTTACTTTCAAAAGTAATTTCAAATGTTTTCCTATTTCAGTACATAGTCATTCTACTTGGCATAGTCTATTACAGACTATCTACTTCCCCTACCTATCGTACTAAGTCAAACCTATCAACATGGTATTATTTTTTGCCTCCTAAGATACAGTACTAGGTCAAACCTATCAACTTTGTATCTTTTTCTACCTATATTCTGCCCAAGTTACAGAACTAGGTGAACCCAGTCAACTACATATCCCCATTTTCAAAAAATTTAGACCCTATTTTTAGTACTAGGTCAACCTAGTCAACTTTATACTCTTATCTATCCCTTATATTTCCTTGATTTTTCATCACCCTTTTTGCCTTATCTATTCCTTCTCCCTCATCATGAACTTCTTATTTAAAAACAACACTAAGTTGAATTCAATGGATATGATGAGTCTTACCAACCCTCATAGTGTCTCCCATAAGTAGGTTAGGGATCTTCTCCTAGATGAGAGTAATGTTCATATATCCACTTTAATAATGAGATATGGTACCCCTATTTATTCCTCTTCATTTTGTATTCCTCTCTTCTCACTTGAATATCAACCCAAATTAGAGTATACACCTGAAATACTCTTCTTTATCTCTAAATTTCCTTAACATCAAGGAAATGATCTTTTTACCATTTACCATCTCATGATTAGTGGTCAAGTTGAAGAGCCTCATTCACCTTTTGCCACATTCTCACATAGATTTGGGGATACTAGTTTCTTTGATTCTTAGCTTCTTCCCTATATTTTGACCCCTTCTCATACCATGACTTCTTTAACTTTTTCTACCTTCATACATAGTATCTCTACTAACATGGTAGGTTATACATCTGTTGGGCCTCTTCTAAGACCCACTTTCCTCAACTCTTCCACTAGTGCATCATTTTCTACCCATGGTAATCATGCTTCCAGTGCTTCCTCTTCTCATCCCTTCGTTAGTCCACCTTTTTCCACACAAACAAATTATGCCACTAGTGCCTCACATTCTAATAGCTCTTCTCAATATCCTACAAACACCCATAGTGGTACCCAAGCCACTATTTTTATTTCTAATATTTCAAACAATACCAATAATGAAACTCAAACCCACCAAATTTTATTACAAACACTTAATCAAATGAGTACTTTTCAATCTCATAATTTAAATCAAATGATGTGAATGCAAAATCACTTTATCCATCTCCAAACCCACCCTCAATATATGCCATAGAGCACGCATAATCAAAATGTTCACCCACCTCTTCTTTGATATTCCCATGGTAATCTTATCCCTCCACCTTCTCTTGTCAACAAGACAATCAAACATCTTCAAAATGAGCCCGTTACATCACAAATTGCTAATATCAATATAGGAGACATCACCCCTACAATTTCTTACAATGGGTCCACTAATCCTACTCTTCATCTAAAAACGTTTGGAAATCTATATAAAGAATGGTTTAAATTTAAAAACTTTTTTCTCTACTAAACTATTAGCCTAAACACTCATGGGTGATGCTTTAGATTGGTATAACCAACTTAAAACTCATTCTATTACTAGTTTGGAAGATTTAGTAATTGATCTAGTCCAAGAGTTCTAATCTTCCTAAGAATACCTTGGCCCATTTTATCAATTGTAAAAAACTTGAAAATTAAACTACCCAAGCTTTCATTAAAAGGTGGAAAACATTATTCAATAAATGTGAACATAACATGGCTAATGATAACCTTTTTCATCTCTTTACTGATGCCCTCTTTCCCAAGTTTCAATATCAAGTCTAGACTCTCTCTCCACATACTTTGGAGGAGGTTATTTACCAATGTAAATGTCATCTTTTACTTATGCATCAATTCAATCCATCCCAACCTTCCATGAGTATGTGTATCTTAAAAACAAGAATCATCATGCTACCAATGATGGTGTCATGGACTCTTATGACACCATTAACACTATTCAAGCTGTTGTTTCTAACTAATTTTTGAAACCAACTCCCCCTTCTCAATAATTCACCAATCCCCATTTATCTTCACCTAATAACATCAATGTTCACAAATCTTTATCCTCAATCGAATTAATAAAATGTCTACCTAGGCCTCTTCCATGATAACTTGATCCCAGTCATCTTATGAAATCTTGGTATGATCCCAATAAATTTTATTGATTTCATGCTAGTTGTGGTCAATCTCATGAGACTTGTAGGCAGCTTCATAATTTAGCTATGTATTTTATTTTTGGTCCCAATTTTGACCATGATTCTATCATTTGGAAATGCCAACAAGCCTATGACATTGCTTTCAAACCCCATGAAAAAAACACTAAATATTGCGTTAAATCAAGATAATACTCATTTGGCCATATATAAACATCCTCTTCTAAATCACCAAGATAACCAAGACAATCCCACCCTTATACTAACAATGTTGAAAGTCTTATTGACCCAATTCCTGAAGAGAATATGGTTAATATGACTAATATGTGAAGGGTGGTTACTTTCATTTATCCTCAACCCATCTACACAACTTTGTTGTCTTGTACATTTCATGTTACCCAAGATTTTTATCCAACTCACTTAAATGAGTTATGTTAAGATGACCTTATAACTTTTGATGAACCAATTCCAACTCTTCCCTTGGATAACACTTCATATACTATTCCTACTATCCCTCCATCTTCCTTACCCAATACCAATGACACTCAAGCATATATAAAAACTTATTCTAGCACTTATCAAAACCAACCTACATCAACTAATTCATCTTCTCAACATAATTTACAACCTTATTCTAAACCTTCTACCTCTTATCAACATAAATTCTAATATTGGCTCCTCCTTCTGAGGACCTCCTTCAACACTCTACACCTCTTTATAACAATATTATTACGGGTTATGGTGAGTGGGATCCTATCACAAAACTAACTAATATCCCATCCCAAATCCCATTTCTTGAGCTTATGAATACCTCTCCATGTCATCAAAACCATCTTATGCAACTTTTGTTCAAAATGTACATCCATCATCCTCCCCTAGCAAGACGTGAAGTAACCTTATCTAGATCTAAAGATATCATATTGAAATAATATAAATAGATGTCCATCCATGTTGATGAAATAATGGACACTTTATTTTCCCTTAAATTTCCTATCACTTCTATGATTCCTAATGAGATTCAGCTTCATGTGGATGATCCTCCTCTCTTCATTAGTGTCCAAATTGGTGATATCCAAGTTAAGCATGCCTTGATTGAATAATGTTTTGATAATTTTGTGGATTCTCTTTATTTTATCAAAACCCTTAGATATTCTAAATAAATATAAAATCCACATGCACCACATATCAATGCTATGATCAAGGGGAAATACCTCCTTTAGGTTGTGTGTGGCTTCCCATTACCATCCCACCTATTACTATTCATGTAAAGGTGATGATATTTATCTTTCTTCTTTCTTAAAAAATTATGATTGTTAGGTTATGGACTCATTGTATGAGAGTAGTTTCTTCTTATGCTTGTCAGTGCATTAAATTCCCTCACAATGGATCCATCTATAGGATTTAAGTTGACACCAATTCTTTAAAGTTTAAACAATTCCAAGAGTGGGGTGTATTCAAGATTCCTACTCTTGAACCTTTACCCATTTTTCCATTTCATGAGTCTCAATGATTCAAGTTTCCCATCAATTCCACTTGAGGTTACAATAGTCATCCCAAACTCATTGGGAATATTTCCACTAACCTATTAGAATTCAATGATGATGAACCTAATGAGATCAATCTCAAATTTAAAACTTTTGATCTCACTTCATCTCATCTCTAATATTCTTGCTTCTTTACATCATTATAATTAACCTCCTTGTGATGAAATCCCCATTGTCGTAACCAAGACTTAGAATTACATTCATCACACCTCATCAAATGATAATGTCATCCCTACCTACATAATTGATCTTCATACACCTAATTATGATGATAGTTATAACTTAGATGATCTATTTTTAGGAGGTTTTTGTTTAGGCTCATGATGTTGAGATTATCCATTATCATTCCTCTTTACTTCAGTCTTTTTCTATATCTTCCCATATTCCATCATATATAGTTCCTAATTTTAGAATTTTTCCTCTTTATCATAGGTTAGATATGGTGTAAACACCTCCAGTTTCTAAATAACCTCGTAGGATTATGTTTATAGATCATACTATAACTAGGCCTTATCACTTTGCTAACTACAATGACCCATACATGAGATGTGTGAAAATTTCCTTCATCCTTATGTATATCCTACCCCTCCCTTAGTATATCCCACTTCAGATCTAATTCTTGCTCCCAATTTAGCTGAGTCCTTATTTTGATCCCAATTTTCCTTCCATTGAGCCTAGTCTAGTCCCCTCACCAACACCACCTTCTCTCAATGATGGTTTGCTTCCTTTACCACAAATATCTCTTCTACCCACTAAGTGTGCTGATAAGCCTTTCCAAACTCCTTTTTAATTTATTACACCTCCTCCTATGAGTACCTCTATTAAGCCTACTAACAGGTATATCTATTGCTTAAAA
>JARHVA010007232.1:70000-100000 GCA_037957365.1 Torreya grandis | reverse complement strand
CAAAGGTAAGTATTCCTAACTTTATTTCTCTTTTGTAAGAGTATAAAGATATAAATTTTTACTTATATTCCATGTATTAGGATTCCATGTACATTTATGTGAGTATATGTCTCTTATTTCATGTTTACTTTTGTTATTTAACACTCCCACATTATGCCACAAGCTTTGGTGAGCACTAAATTAGACTTTATTTTACTTGTTATTAGTTTAGTTTATATAAAACATATGACCTGGATAGGGCTATTGCATTAATGTGCTTGAATATAGGCTTTGTAACCCTACCTAACATTGTTTATTGTGGTAATACATCCCCTAATTAGGTTTAGAATATCCCCATATTGGTCATGTTCCTAATTATCTAATGAATCCCCAATCAAAAGTGTAAGTATGATCTATCTTCTTTAAGTTAAGATTGATATATAGACATGATGGATTTTGGATTATATACAATACATTATTCCTAAGTCCAAAAATCTCCATTGAGAAGAAGTTTATGAAATTCTATGGTCTAGATTACACATAGAAACTTATATCTAATATAAGTTTCATGAATGCATCTAAATATGGACATCGTAACAAATTAATCCAATATACTAGGCATATTTTTTATAATGTAACTTAAATGCACTACTCAATTCCTAGTATATACATCAAGAACATAGAAATGAGACATAAACATTGAAATCAAATCAATAATATTTTATTCTAACATTTTTGTTTGAATATTAAATTTTGATGGTGCACGGGGCTATATAAAAATTGAAATTTTTCTTTTTTCATGGGAAATAATAAGATATACTTGTATATAAGGGGAAATGCAACTGATCTACAAATTAATCTTATCTCAAAGAAGATAAACCATACTTACACTTCTACTTATTTGCACATTTAGACAATTGGGGTCATGACCAAAATAGATGTTTTATACCTAACCAAGGGGCCCCTTATCACAATAATGTCACTATAAAGGGTTATAAATCCTCTAATTATAAAAAACCATGTGATAACCCTAGATAGGTCCTATGTTTTCTGATATTCACAAAGTAAATGCAAAGTAAAGTAAAATCTAACCTATTTCTCACCAAAGCTTGCGACACAAAATTGGGGTAATAAACATATAAAGTAAAAATACATAGAAGATCTATACTTAATCCAATGTATAGTAAATACTAATGCATAGAAAAGAAGCATATAAGCTAAGAAATCCAAATATATCTACTTTAATAAAGGAGGAACAAAGTTAATAATACTTACCTTTGAAGATGAACTTGTTGAGCCTCAATCTCTCCCTTGGCCAAGGTACTTCACAAGAGGTTATTATGGTACATAAGGAAAAAAAAAGATAAGTTAGCTCTAGGATGTACAACTTCTTTTTGCATCCAAATAACTTCTCCATAAGATAATATCTATATCTCCAAGTGTATTATTGAAAACCTAAAAAATGCTCCTCAAGTGGAATGGTAGATAAGCAGATGAAAAATATATGATATTATTCTTCTTCTCTTCCTAATGAATGGTGGAAATGGATGTGTGTGTGTGTGTGTGTGTGTGTGTGTGTGTGTGTGTGTGTGTGTGTGTGTGTGTGTGTGTTTATATATATATATATATATATATATATATATATATATACAACCCTAAATTTTTTCAAAATTTTATCTGATACTATCATCCTAATTCAAACTTGTATTATTATTTGATAAAAATAAGCTAGGTCCCAATCTGGGTTGGCCAAAGCTGACCTACACCTATAACGTGCTAATATTAATTTGAATATAGGGTCAACCTAGGTTGACATTATTTAGTAATATCAAAAAGGATTTTTGGCTTAGATAGGGGATGAATAACATAGTGATTTATTTGGAGTGTGTAAGGGAGGATGCACCACTTAAGTAAGTGTTTAGGAGATGTTTTTTTTATATTTCAACTAGTGGTATAGGGGATAATAATATTATGAAGCACCAATGGTATGCCCACCCCTTTCCCAATGCACCCTTTAAGGCATGCACTCAGAGAGATTGAGACACAATGGGTTCTTACAAGGGAAAAACATTAATAACTGATAAAGTTTAAAAATAGTATGTGTATACATATGCCCCACTCGAATCTTATCACATATCACATAGGTGTAACATGGAATGGTGCTTTGAGAAAATAACATAACAACACAAATTTAAAGCTAAATAAATTTTAGTAAGAAGATAATAAGATAAATATAAGGATAGAATTGAAAAACACATAGATTTACTTACCTTAGTGTTGTATAAAACGAATGAATAAATGTAAAGGTGTCCTTGAATGTTTTTAAAATATACGTGTAATACGTGAAAATATTCTTAATAACATCAAGATTTTAGAGCATCTTATGGTTCAAAAAAGATCTAGTAGCATCTTGTGGTTCAAAAAAGAGCTAATAGAAACAAAGTTATGATAAAAAAATGGAATCTAATTGTAAATATTTGACTGGTAAATAATTTTTAATATTAAATATAAATAGGGTTAAAAACAATTCATTTGTTATTTTACTATTCTTGAGAAAATATTACTCTGAGAGAACCAATATAAGACTAAAGATAGACCATGGTGAAGAAATGATAGGTACGATGTGGAGGATGCATAGCGGCCACAGTGGGTATAGTGTAGGTAATAGAAGCATTAATTTCAATTTTTTGAGAAATTTTAGCTAAAATTAAGATAAACATAGAAAATTGGATGTTAGGCAAAATCTAGACACCAAAATTGACCCTAGGAAATTTTTAGATAGAATAGGGTACTAGATAGGAAAAGATCAAACCAAAAAGATCCTAACGCATTTATGGTAAAAGGTTAAAAAGTTACCACAAACTAATAATAGATTCATACCTATTGACTCAATTTTTAAGGCAATAAAAATCATGGGGTTGATTGCATCATAGTGGACTAATATAGTATCATTATAGATGGCCAAATGCATAGTAGTGGGTTGATCTAGTTGTAAATAGGGAGATGGCTAACATATTACCCTCTAGCTGATGTAGTTCATACCATGTGGCTGATATAGTTAACTATGTACCAAAGGGATGATATAGTATGCTAGAGCTAGACAAGGGTCGATTTAGTATCAAATAGGTCAATAGTGTTTGGAATATTGGGTTGACTATGTACCAAAAAGCTGATACATTATGAAAATAACATGATAGGGATAACTTAGTATTAAATAGGCTAATTTTATAGGAAAAGGGAGAGAAAGGAAACTAGATTATACAATCTGATGAAGTGGTTAATTAAGAATTTTTTGAGAATATTTAAGAGTGTATTTTATTATTGTGACATTGAGATCTAATACATTCTATATTGTTTGATATTTTTTAGAGATGCCATAGATTTTGGAACCTAGTGGATTTATCCTAGATACCAAATTTATTAGAGTAATTTTTGGACATGGATATAGTTTAACTAGTTGCCTTGGGATTTGGAGGTATGATGGAGATGAGATAGATCATGTTAAGTGTTGATCTCATTGTCATGTTCCGAGGAGAATGAAATGATTGACCAACACTTTATAATGGGAAGTGGAAGGGGATACTATGGAGGTGGTGATCACCTTGGAGGATTCCCATGTATTACTTGGACTTCCTATATATGGGACACTAGTGATATGTGATACACCACAGTTAGAGGATGAGAGATAATCCTTAGCCCAACGGGCAATAGGCTTGGATAGAATATATCATGGGTAATGTGTTAGCTTATTTATTATTTATCTATTGGCCATTTTAGATATCTAGTAGGCCATGATAGGGATTGTGATGGCATGAGTGATGTGTCCCCATTCTAATGGTAAGGTATCATTGTATGTGATAGAGTTTTGCTAGTCTATTTTGGATTAGGGTGCCTTATATGATCTTGGTTCTATCATTTAGGTCTAGATCATGCATGACATATATGGGATGTTAGCTTATGGGTATATAATTATGGGTCATGTCATTATATTGAGTGCATGTAGCTATGATATATTCCTTATATATCAATCAGCTAGGATTCTCCATGTAGTTGATGATAGGTTACCTCAGGTCATTCGATGTAGGTAGGAACATGTAGTGTGAGTTGTGCCCCATGTGATATTTTTGAATATTATCACATGAGGGTAGATTTTATGGTAATAATACACACATATCTGATATATGGCTATTTTTGGATACTATTACTATAGGTTTGACACATGTGCAGATCACAGGTCACTACACTTTATGGGTGGAGCCTTATCTAGTGGAGCATGTACCTAGATAGTTGGTACTTATACATCAAGTAGCCCCTCTAGTAGTGCATGCTTATTATACATGGTATGAAAAATAGATGAGAGGGATAGGAGGTGGAATGGTACTTATGAACTCTTCATGTCACCTTGGTCTCTTGTGAATAAAACTAAGATCTCTATGCTAAATTATCATGTCATCTTAGCAGGTAGACTAACAAATGCATGATAAGCTTTCCAATCTAATGTTTCAAGGGAAAATCTTAAGCAAATATTTTCATTAGTTATTACAAGAGTAGAACAAACCAATCTAAAAACTTCTAAGTGATCTTCCCAAGATCCTTTAGTAGCATAAAAAAACTTTGGTATATTCAATCCCTTAAGAGAAGGTAACTTACCAAGATGATTCCTAACATTAATTAGATTAGCATAAATCCATGGTACTATATATATTTGATGTTCTTCTTGGGATTCTACTTCATCTTCACCTTCAGTTAGATCATCTTGTTCTCTATTATTTTGTAACCAATGAATTAGATATTCTAGCTTCCACTATACTATTGGTTATTCTCCCACTAGTTGATCTCCCATTAGAAGCTTAGCAGTTTTTATCTAAATAGATTGATTATCTTGAACTTGATCCACTTGATCTAAATGTAATTTGTAATAGCATTTTTACTAGTCAAAACAAAATCATAAAAAGGAAAATAATTATAAAGAAAACAAGTTTGAGGCCTAGGATTAACTGCTAAAACTCTTGATCTATCTTCCTAAATTATTCTATTTAAATTTAGAATGTCTTTTTGAGTATCACATGTAAGATTCTAATACCAATAAATTTCAAATTATGCAATCTCTTCTTCTTGATTTATGACTTCAATAATATGATGAATACTATTAGGATGATTATACCATACATAACATATTAGTTTGAACGTAACATCAACTTGATCATCTTCTATATCTATTCTAGGTTAGATAATAGGAGGTGTTTACCTCCAAGTACCATTAATGATAATAAAACAAAAATAAAAACAAATCAGATTTTTGAATAAGTATCCCTAGCTAAGTTTCCAAATTTATTGATGATATAAAATGTAACATCAACAAATCAACCCTTTCACCTATCGATAAGGTCAAGATGGAATCTACCAATATAATTTTGGGGTTCTATAGGCTCAACTATGATCTTTAAGATGTGAGAGGGGTTTTTTATAAGTTCAAGGAAATAATCAATAAGTTATTCAAATGCAACATATTCCATTATATCAATCATAAATCCACTTTATCAAATCATAAATCAATTAAGATAATAATATGTAATCAAAGAAAACCTATGAGTTAGATGATCTATTGAAGAATAGAAATTTGATTCAATAAATATTTGTATATTCTAATAATATCTTGCTTCTTCCTAAATATTCTCCAAGTTAACTTCAAAATACTACCCAAAACATAAAGAAATAAATATAAGGAAAGAGAAAAGAAAAGAAAATATATATATAAGATATTCAAGCACATAAAAAATAAAAGAGAGACACAATAACAAACAAACAAACAAATACAAGAAAACAAATAAAATAAGAAAAGGACAATAAACTATTTTAAAGCAACTAAATCTAAACTAGATTAACTTAGTCTAATCAAAAGATAAACCAAAAATAAGAAAAAATTAAGGAATAAAAATATTAAATAAATAATCTAAGACTAAACAAAAATATAATTTAATCTAATAAGATATGAAATAACTATCAAATAACAAGTCTAAATTAAATAGAAAATATTATTTAATTGAAAACTCAAACAGATCTAAAAACTAATTAAGATTAAGACTAAACACTAAAGAAATTAAACTCTATAACAAAACTAATAGAAAAATTTGATTAAAAAATAATTTATAATAGTATCTAACTTAAATAAATAACAATAATTAAACTAAATAATTAATGAACTCTAAAAAAACTAAAACTAAAAACAATCTAAGAAAGGAACTAAGAAATATAAATAAAACTAATTAAAGAAAAATTGTGAGTCTCAAAAGGGAGTCATATTATAAGAAAAGATATACCTTTATTGAGAAAACCAACATTATTCCTTTACAATAACTCAAGTGACAACTTTATAATCAAAATAGATCAATGAAGTGTCACAAAATAGTGAAGTGTTCATCATTTTTTAGGTTGAATAATTGGAATCTATGCATAAGACTACGAATAGAAATCATCAAAATATGTTAAACTTAGAAAATTTTATATAATCAGTATTAAATGATAATAAAATTTGGATATACCTATTTTGCATAAGAAATTACTTTACTGTCAGATAAAGTACCATTGGGTCTATCTACAAGAGTTGTATATCTCAAAGAAGTTACATAGAAAGAAGAAAATTGAATGATTGACTTCACAAAATGTCTAATTCTTCAATACCTATTTTTCTTCTATCTTAAAATGAGTCCTTGATCTCTTTTAAAACTGTCAAACTTAGTTACAAATAAGTTATAACTAACTCTAGTTAGTTATTAGTTTATGCTAACTAATCAACTTATTTTTAAAATTCAATTAATTATAAACAAGTATTGACTAAGGATAGGTTTAATTAAGACTTAAAAGTCTTAATTTATCGATTTATTTTAAAATATAGACTATGGGTATGAATCCTAATGAGTGGGGACCCTCATTGATTAATAATATAATAGAATACATATTTTAACCATAAAAATGATAAGTCAAAGATCAATAAATTATATTTATATTGAACCAAAATGTATGTCAAAATAACTTAAGCATATATATTTATATCAAATTAAATCTATTGCATCTCGAAAATATTATCATCAAAGTATTAAAAATATGAAGCTAAGAATCAAACTGAAAATATAGTACCACCATGAAATAGTTTAACTATAAATAAGGTTTATCTAGTGGACATCTAATAATCCTCCATGTCTAAAAGTACTTCAACCACAATCTTATCTTTTCCATAAGGTACACATTATATTCATCTCAATGTTGGGAAACTATACCAACTTCATCCTAGAATCACTGGTGTTATCATCAACTTTAAATTTAATTCTTTTTAGCATTCTGATTTCCATAGGTGTATCAAGCTTTGACTATATTTGAACTCTATTTTTTGTAGTTTTATTCTATGCAATTATAGGTGAAAAATATATTGTATTTCTCCTACCATCATGTCCATGTACTCCTAAAATCAACCTTTCAGATCCCAAGATAGGCTCACTATGGGATATGCTAAAGTTAACCTTTTACATTTCATAATAGGCTCTCTATAGGAAAGATAATGTTCATCTGAAGAAATGGTTAGATTTATTAAATTTTTAGCATGGATGGTCTCAATTTCAAACTATGTGGCCTAATTAGTAGTATTAGGTTCAATAGCTGGCTACACTCTTTTAGGGGACTGAATGGGAAGATGTTGTGGATTATTCTCTAAGAAACAAGAAGAATTTCTATGTGATTAATATCTTGCTCCAAACCTATGGATATAAAAACCTCTATTTCCTTTATGGCATCCATTAATTAGGTTAAAAGGTAAGTTATTAAGTATATTATAGAAGTCAAGATCTGAGGCATCAAAATGTATAGACATCCTAGTTCCCCTATTGAACCTAGGACCAAAATGTCATTCATGAAAACCACCTCTATGAAAGTTCCTATTGGGATTAGGTTGATTCACATCACTACCAAAAAAATTTCCCCGACCCCTATCATCATCACTTCTAGATAACTTAGGATGATCCCACATAGACATTATGAACAATCTAAAATATAATAATTTCAAAACTAAAAATCAACAAACTACTCAAAAGAAGCAAAACTGAAAATACATATACTATCATTTCTTAACAAACTAAACTAAACTAAAAATCATCTAATTGAATCAAAATTTCCTTTGAATCTTCAAATATTATCATAATATCATAATTTCATTTTAGAATATCTCAATGAAATTGCAAATGTAAACCAAGTATATGTTAAAATATCTAATTGATCCATAAACACATGAGTGTGCCTTTAAAACCAATATCATTTATTTTCATAAAATCCTGATGACTTTCTAAATTTTTTATCTTCATTGAGTTAGCTAAAAACTAAACCATTCTATAAATGAAAATATAAAATTTCAATATAATATTTTTTAAAGTGAGGTAAACAAATAATTTTTAAACATATTAATTTACCCAATATAATCTTCATGTAAATTTAAACTAAGAAGTAATTGGCTCATCAGAAAATTACAACTTCAATATCCAAATATAAATCAAGACCTATGACCTTGATTTTGAGATGCAGACTAAATAGAAGCATCATATCTTTTTAAATTCAATACAATGACTGATGCTTTTAGATGAGATTTGAGAACACATACATCCATACACACACACACACACGTACACATGAGTGTTCCTACACACACATTTTACAACTTTGACATATTCCCATAAAATAGCTAATTGGGTTATTTGAAACTTTCTTATACAAATCTAAAATATATCTGTTTGAATAAATTGAAATTGCTTCTAAGAACCAAAACTTAAGTTTTGAAAATAACCAACATCTTATGAAGTCAAGATCCTTAGAATATTCAAAGACAAACATGGCATACCAGCTAAATAATTCATACACAAACAACTAGGCTTAAAACCAATTATTGTAACTTTAAAGTTTTGGTAATTCCCAATTTATAAAATATACATGCACCGTGATTCTCAAATATATAGAAAAAAAATTAATGCACATGCAGACTCTCATAGTATATTTTATATCAAAACCCTGATGTCATTTTCCATGCAATAAACTTTCTCTGAAACTAAAACAAATTGCATGCATTATACGAACAATAGACCAATCACTATAAATAATATTCTCATAAATATTTTAGAAATCCCTTATAAAAAATCATCTTGAGACTATCAAAAACCCATGTCATCAAACAAATTTGTCAACATACACATCTATCACACCAATCTAATTCTACTACGTATACAAATATGTGTAGAAACTAAAAATTTGCTTTGTTTCAACATATTTTATCCATGAAAATCATGTCTCAAACCAAAAACTACATTTATTCTTTCAACAAACAATACTATAAATAAAACAAAAAGTTTATCATCTATATTCATGCATGCTCAACACTATTTTTTTTTCAAAAACATTGATACACAGGGAAACCTTTGGTCATTTATCAATAAATCAAACATGCAGAGCCATTCCTAAAAATTTAATTTCTGACAAAATTCTCAACAAAAAATTACCTAAAATATCATATATATGAATTGAGACCTTCAACAAAACCCTTTTAAGACAATATTATTCTCAAAATACACCATTGAATAGATAGGATCTTTTTGTATGCATGTTAATAATAACTAAAAAACCTCATATTTCATCTTTTTCATCATACATTCAAACTAAGCACAACCAATAACATCTCCAATCATATAAATAAAAAATATATTTAATATACTTAAGAAATTATCAGTAACTCTCAAAATGTCTACATGTAGCTAGTTTTGTAAAATTTTCTCATAATATAGCCCCTAGTTATTTAAAAATAGCTTAGATTTTCCAAGAATACTTATGTAAATCTACTATCTCAAGCCAATACTTATTCCATTAATTTAATAATACAAATTTCATCTTAAACCACCATGAATACTTTAGAAATTCATTCAACATTGTATAATCATACATAGAAATGCAGCCTAAAACCTTTTTGACTAAAATTCTCCTATTTTCCACCACTACAACCTCCAAATCTCAATGAACTAGAGCTCTGTTTCCATGAGAATATTTTCAAAAATGAACCAAAAACCAAGAAACTAAAAACTTATATCCACAACCTCCTCACCATAACCAACTGAGTGTCATGCTCAAATCTTATTGGTTAGTATTTACTAAAAATGTACTTAGCGATCCTACTAACTTTATTATCAACATCGACAAAATTAGCTATCACTAAACCTTCATGATAAAACCTTAACCAACCTCCTAAAGTTGAGGTAATCATGAATCACATTAAATTTCAATGTTTTCAAATATTCATAACAATCTCAAATCATCAGAGACATGCTTTGCTTTAAATTTTTCAACCAACTCACCTTGCCAAGGTGGATCATGTCATCAGTCAAAATGAATCAATAAACATGCATTGTATTTGATCCAAAGGCCTTTCTAAACAATAACTTATACATAGGAAAAATAAACATATTTCACAATGGACCTCTATAAACCCTTGAAAATGTTTATGCTTTATCATGATGACCTAAAGGGTCTTAATAATGCTATGTGATAAACCTTTTGAAGCATTTCAAAGATCTTAAGCCTTTTTAAAATATATGTGAGGATTATCTTAAATTAAAATAACACCCTAGTCATCATATTTAATGAAATAAGTCTAAGGTCTAACCTCCTCATTATAAATATCTAAGCCCAATGAAATAATTGATTTCTCTCCATGCCTCAAAACTTATGATTTTAAACATAGACTTGGAATAATTGGTAGGAACTTGAAATTATTAATGGCTTAAATTTAAATAGAATATCAAATAGAACCTTAGAACTTATGAAACATAAGAACAATGATCTTATGATATGTAATATAGAACTTTAATTTTTACATCACCAGATCACCTAAAGCACATCAAAATTTTAGATGTCTATTATACCAGAAGTAGTAAACAAAATGAGCCATGAATCTGGTCTTTACCTTATAGTACTTCAAATAATAGATACATTGATTTTCAAAATATAGTGTATTCATTTGTGATAATTATCCATATAACACCATTATCCATTATGAATCATAAATCATATCATCTATGAAAATCAACTAATCATCAAAATCTACTCAAGTGTCAAAAATTGAAAGTGCATTAATACTTGAAATGCTATCTCAAAACTGCCTTGATTGAAAAATAAGATAATTGAATCATATTTAAAAATATATATGTGCATTTTATTCATTAATCCATCATGGATTTTGAAAACACTTAGAGACATAAATATGAATTAATCAACCAATTATTATCATTTCATAATAAAAAAACATGTATTTAAAAAGTACTATTAATCAACTAGGTCCTCAACATAGTTTTATATCTCATTACAAGGTCATCTCTATGGCAAAAATTATTAGTTTTTTGAAAACTTTAGGGGATGTATAAAGTAGGCATATTAGTTGTGTCTTGGGAAACCTATTAGGTTTAGTAAAACTCATCATGTTTATTTGATTTATCTTTGTATTATCCTCAAACAAGAAATTCATGATGAAGGAAAGAGGTTAAAAACTTGATGGAAAGAAGGATCAACTAATAAGGTATAAAATCAAAGCAATCAATAGTGTTATGTAAGATAAGAAATAGAAGAGGAATAAAGGACACAGTTGGATAGGTTGATTATGTTTTATAAGATAGGAAACATAATAGGCTGAAAATATACAAAATCTTACAAATCGACTATATACATTAAAGAGAGAAACTGAACAAGATGAAAAAATACACAATCATATAAGGTGACTGTGTATTGAATATAAGTAAGCCTAAAAATGTATAGGAGATTGTATCGATAGAGAGGATTATGTTATGAAAACAAGGAAAAAATATACAATATAATATCTAAGTGAATATAATGAAGCACATAAGCAATTAGGTCAATGTGTTTGATATAAGTATAACACACATCACAAACCTTGTACTAATGTTGGCTAGTACAAGTTTTGAAATACAAAATATAATGATCAAAGAACAAGCAATAAAACTTGAATGTAAATATTAATCTAATTAGTCATTCTTGAATGTTGTTAATATATAATAAATTTTGAAATTAATATGATAGAGATATGGTTATAAAAAGTAACTAGAAAGTAATCTATGCATAGTTTTAGGTAGTTTAGTCTTAAATGGATCTATATTTGTAATGGTACTGACTTGGTATTGAGGCCTACCGCCTCACTTCACAATCTTATAGTGATAAGGGTGTTGGGTGATTTTATAATATATACCATCAACCACATGTTTATACTTGGCTACAAAACCAAGTTAGCTTCCCCCTTGGTGATGAAATCCAAATAGGTAGACCTTGGGAAGGAAAATTTTAATTATTTTTAGTGTTAAGTGATTGGAAATTGTGTTGAAAATAGAAAAAAAGTGTGATTAAATTGATAAATTAAAAAATCACCTAATTAGTTTATGTTTGTTACTTTAATAATGTAAATAACTAAAATTAAAATTGAATTAATTACTAGTAAAATAGGTTGATTTATTTGACTATTAAGAGTAAGAGTTAGTTCATATGACATTATATGTAAAAAATACAAAATAGAGTCGATAGGGTCACTACTCTTCTATATAAACAAGATCTAAGCACATTCTAACAAATTGATTATGTCTCCTAAATATAATATAAGATACATAACTATGTCGAGCTAGTTGACCTAGTTCATTCTAGGGTTCTAATTTTATAGATTGTAAACTATGAAAAATAAGACTATAATTGAAGAATAGAAATGAAAAATAAGGCAAGAATGAACCTTGGCAATTTTTAATATGCTTATTTTTAAAGTTTTATGTTGTGTTTCTCAAATATTGATGTTTATATTCTACGAATAGACTCGACTAGGTTGATGAAATCTAAAAAACCTAGGTGCTAAAAATAATCTATGAATAGAGTCAACTAACTTGACTATGTTTATAAAACCTATGTTGAAAAGTAAAACTATGAATAAAGTTGATATGTTTGATAAAGTATACAATAATATGGTTTAATCATAAAAAAATTTCTACCTAATTGATCTAGTCACCTATATTTGGAAAAGAACTGCATAGAGAAAATAGAGTTAATTTGGAGTGGGTGTGTGTTAAACATGCAGATAGAAAGTTAGATTGTATCAATAGGTTTGATACATTAATGTAAAGATAAAAATATGTAATAAGATAATAAAATTAATGTGTTAAATAAAACCTATAAGGGATAGATTCATGTCAAGTTCACCAAAATGTATACATGTGGAAATTTAATTGATCTACAAATCAATCCTAGCTTGAAGAAGATAAACCATGCTTACACTTATGCTTGTTGTTACATTTAGACAATCAAGGTCCTAACCAAGATGTATCCACTAGACCTAACCAAGGGTTCATTTATCACAATAATGTCAATAGATAGTTTCCAAATCCTCTAGTCAAGTAACACCATGTGATAACCCCAGCTAGGTCCTATGTTTTCTAATATTCATAAAGTAAATGCAAAGTAAATTAAAATCTATCCTAGCACAAACCAAAATTTGTGGCAAAAAATGGGGGTAATAAACATAAAAATTAAACATGCTTATAAGATATATACTTAATCCAATGTATATGAAATCTTAATACATGGGAAAGAATCATATAAGCTAACAAATGCAAATATATTTACTTTAACAAAGGAGGAACAAAGTTGGGAATACTTACCTTTGAAGATGAACCCATCGAGCCTCAATCTCTCCTTTGGTGAAGGTGCTTCACACAAAGTTATTATGCATAACAATGATAAATTATCTCTAGGGTACATAACTTCTCTAAGCATCCAAAATAATTTTACACAAGACAAGATCCATATCTCCAAGTGTAGTATTGAAACCCTAAGCAATGTTCCTTGAGTAGAATGGTGGATAATAAAATATGAAATATATGATATTCTTCTTCTCTTCCTAATAAATGGTAGAAATAAATGTGTATATATAGGTTAATTGATAAAATCAAGTTAGGTCCTAGTTTGGGTCGGCCAAGAATGACCTAGACCCATAACATGCTAATATTAATTTGAATACAGATTCATCCTAGGCTAACATTATTTGGTAAATATAAAAAATAGTTTTTTCCTTAGATAGGGGCTAAAAAATGCATTGAATTTCTTGGAGTGTGTAATGGAGGATGCACAGCTTATTTAAGTGTATAGGAAATGTTTATGTAGATTGAAAGTGATGGTATAGGGGACAATAATCTTGTGAAGCACCAATGGTCTACCCACCCCTTTCTTAATGCACCATTTAAGGAATGTACTCAAAGATATTGAGACTCAATAGGTTCTTACAAGAGAGAAAGCACCAATAATTGATAAATTTTGAAAATATTATGTGTATATAAGTTACACAAGAATATAAATCACAAGCTGAAGAAACCAAAAGTCTTCACATAGATATAAAATAGTATCATAATAAGAAGGAAAAGGAGGAATTTATGTTTAAATCTTGTAATATAATTTGGAATAGTAAATAAGACTAATCATAGTGAAATCAAGGAACATTTCAATTCGAAAGGATTTTTTAAACTTGAAATGAACATAGAGATACCTGAGAGAAAGAAAAAATATAAAATAGAAGAAGATCATCTACAAAATCTCAATATCATATAGTAAGTAGGTAAAAAAAATTAATGGATTTCATTAAGTCTCAATCAAATAAAATTACCAGCAACTAATTCAAAAAATTATTAATAACATTAGTACTAATATGGTACAAAAATTAATAACCATTTCTAATTATTAGACATAATATCAGATCTTAGAGGTGGTTCAAATGTTGTGAGATTATGAATATGTGTTTCCCACTAATTTATTGAAAATCAATGGGGTGGACCCTTCCTTGGGTGAGATACATATTAAACTAAATGAGTGTGCACTTCCAATCAAAAATTAGTGCTATAGGCTGAATCCCAATATGAAAATGAAGGTAAAGGTAGAACTAAATCAAATGGAGGAAGTTGGAATCCTCTATCTAGTTAAAAAGTCAAATTGGGTTAGTCCGATGATGACACAACCTAAAAATATATGAGAGATATGAGTCTATGGAGATCAACGAGTACTAAACAATGCTTGTGTCAATTATCCCTTCCTAATTCCCTTCATAAATGAGGTGATTGAATTTTTTGTAGGTCATTAATTCTACTCATTTACATATGACCATTTATAGGCCATACTGGTTATTATTGTAATTTCACCCATGATTATGTATCCATTTTAGCACCTTTGGAAAATTTATTTCATAAATAAATAAAATTTAAATGGACTCCTAAATTCTAAATATATTTTATTGAGTTTAAATAGAAGTTAGTCACTGCACCAATTTAGATTTTCCTATACTAGAACAAATTGTTTCATGTTTATGTTTATGTATTAGGAATAGTAGTTGGATCCACTCTACCAAAACCAAGATATGGATGATTAGATCTTCTGATTCACTTTGAAACTCAAAATTTGTCAATGATTAATAAAAATATACTACCATAAATTGAGAAGGTTTAGAAATTATTTTTACACTGCTAAATTTTAGACATTACTTGTTGGCTACCCCATTTTATTTTTTCATTGATCACCAATACTTATGATACAAGGTTAATAAACCAAGTTTGGGATGAATAGTTTATAAGTGACTAATGCTCTTCTAATAATTCAAGTTCAAATTCAATGTAAAACTAGGCAAGGAAAATGTTGAACTAGGCCATTTTAGTTATATTCAATTAGGGTAAGAACTCAAAGAAATACAAGATGAATATATAGATACACACATATTCAAAGTGACTAAAATTCCAAAATATTGGAGATTATTTCAAAATTTATTGTTCATGGTCTATTTCTTTTGAATTATGCAAAACATGACAATAAGCAACTAGTTGCATGAGCTTTACCATTTAGCATTATCAATGGGTTTCTCTATAGGCTTGAAAATGATGATGCTCTATGTATATTGACCCTAAAACATGAGAGACCATAGGTTTTTTAGATGTACATTAGGGGGTATTATGAGGAATATTTTCAAGAGAATTTACTATTATAAAATTATAACAAATTCAACTTGGTGGCCAATAGTGTTTCAAGATGCACATAAGGTTTTAAAACACTATGATGTATGTTAGTGGATGGAAAAATCCAATCAAAGGGATGAGATGTCATTTAATCTAGTTTTTGATATGAAACCATTTGATAAATTAGGTATTGACTTTTTGGGACCTATTAATATAGCATCTAAGTGATCTAATTATAGATATATTATCACTACAAAAAATATTTCACCAAATGGGTTGAAGCAACTATGACTCTGATTTTCAGTGCAAGAGATGCTACAAAATTTTCATATGAAAATATCATAACAAGGTTTGGATGTCCTTATAATTTGTTAAGTGACATGGATACACACTTCTTTAATAATAATATCAAAATCTTAATAGAATAATTTATGATTTCACATCATAAAATAAGAGTGTACCATCCTTAGGTAAATGGCCTACCAAAAGCATATAATAAGGTTATGGATAAAATGTTGACTAAGATATATAATCTCTAGAGATGACTGATAATATTTCATTCCATTTATCTTATTTTCCTATATAAAAATATAAATTTATGATTTTATATACATTATTTCAATGAGTGTATGGAATGAAAGTTATAATGCTAATGGAATACATAATTTCAAGTGTATGAATTGTAATGATAATATAGTTAAGATATAAATGATATCTACAAATTTTTTATAACTAATTGACATGAAAAAATAAATGATATTATCTAATTGGAGTTATGAGGTCTATAATAAAATTCATAAGGTCTAACATGATTAAAACCTACAATCTAAATAATTTAAACATGAACAGATGTTCTTGTTATGTGACAACAGATTTAAGACATACCCAATCAAGTTGAATATCAGATGTAAAGTACCTTATATCATTCATCAAGTTTCAAAATAGTTCATTATAATTCTCTCGTATCTCTACGGAACCATTCTTCAAAGAAATATAAAAAATTTAGGCTCAAACCCTACCACCAATGATCTTCATGTACCAAGAAATCTGTAAATAATTTTTACATAACACAAATTATATTAGGATTATATTTTTATGATTTTTTTTAGGTTTTTTAACATTATATAAAAATTATAGAATATAATATAATTTGAATCGCAATAAATATCATGTTGTAATGTAAATAAATTTTCAATACCATTGGTTGAAATCATGTAGGATCATGATCATGATAAATATTTGTGACTTTTTTGAAAAATAGTTAAGTAAAATTACAAGGTGTGAGAAAAAAAATGAAAAGATAAAATTTATAGATAATTATCAATTGTACAAATTAGTAAATGTCAAAATAAAATGAATATCATGGCATTCCCAAAAAGGATAGATTTATTGAAAAGCAGTTAATGTTTAAAAGGAGAAAGTGTTTGGAAATGAAATAGTATCACATCACATCCTTGAATTAAAATAAATAAACATTAAATATAGCCACAAAATTTCAAAGGGTTGAATCAAAATGGAAATTTGAATTTAAGACAATCATGTAAAGGTGGAAAGTTAGATCAATGGATAGACATAAGGGAAAAATATGGGCTAGATTTCTATAAAAGGTAGAATAATGACACAATTCATATTTTTAAACTAAAGTGACTGAGAAAATTATTTTTATCTAATGATAAATTTATGAATTAATGACATTATTATTCAAAAAAATCATATCACATCTCATTGGGAAAAAAATAGCCACACAACATATCCTTGTGCCTTTATTAGATGCTTAGAAATAAGATATAGGCATCAAAATTGTGCTATGACAAGTAATATGGATCAATGTTGAGCCATTTAAATTCATTTATGAGGAAAATAGAGAGTGGTTTTGTCAACCATGATAATTTGTGTCAATTCAAGTAGTGTTTACAATTCCTTCTAGACTGTGAGCAAATAATGTCAAGTTTTTAATGAGGCTTTCTATCTATAGCTAGTATGATGAATTAATGATGACACACATTAAATATAATGAGTGATTAATACATATATCAACATAATTAAAACTCACATTTGGATTAATAGCAACATGGAAGTCACTACAAGTCCACAATAGGAGAACCCCCTATCCATTCAAAAATATAGGAAAGATACGCTTGAAAAACTAGAAGAGTTCCCATTGACTCTTGAATGTACCAATGTACAATAATAATGCATCATGTAATTATATTGGTAAAATAAATGTGAACATCTGCTTAAAATGGTGTAATTTATATTGTTAATATAATGGTGAGGTTGTGAGTGGTGTTTAATTAGCTAAAATTCCCCATAGTATAGTCCATAACAAACATAAATACGTTGTTATTTAGGACAACTCAGACCTTTTAGTACCAATTTATGGTAATTATACTCTACTTTACATATTCTATGTCTCCTAAATGAGTAATCACACCAAATATTAACTATTTTCAAACCAATGCACCTAATCTAATATGGTCACAACATGGATAACACATTATACCAGTGGGGAAGTTCATAAGATGGTGGCTTCATATTCATAACATGATCACAAAACATATGTGCATGATTTAGGATGTTCTAAATTATCTTGGACTAATCAAAACCATTACAAAGATGCACAATGGAGTTCAAATCAAGATCTATAAGTTTTATAAACCACAAGTGTTTCCTCTCCATTTTTCATCAATATCCACATGGTCCAAGAAGAAGTTATTTCTTATAATAATCTAGTTTTTAAGAGTTTTAAACCACTATGATCCATGTAATTAGGATCTATAAAATACAACCTCAACCACAAGATAAAAATTAATTACAACGATAGCTAGAAACACAAACACAATCTTAGACCAAACCACATTATCAATTATCATCCTCCTCATCACAAGCAGCGTCGTCTAATAACCAAACACTAGCATAACCTTTTTAAACTATAAGAAATACTTGAATAATAATTACATGGATTAAAAACCCATTAATGCATAAAATCACATCAGAATATGATCTACATCCCTTGGGATTTACACCCAAAGAGGTGTATATAGTGCTACTTAAGGATATCAAGGATGACACCTTAGAATTAATCTTATATAAAGTAAATCACATGTGTCAAGTATTAAATGATTTCATTTCCATGTTGTTCATTCAATTTCATCCACCTCTAGAATGCATTGTAGTAGATACAATCAGGCAAAAGGAGGAAGCCAAGCATAGACTAAAAGCTCTATTTTAGGAATAAATGTTAGGGTCAATAGTGAAGGAAAAATTAGACACAACCATGTAGGAACCTAATACCAAGGATAAAATGGCAAATGCCTACCAATGAAAAAATAAATTATCATGAGAACCCCTGATTATGGAAAGTAGTTATCAATAAACTAGCTCATTCAAGTCACTAGAGTGAAAAGCTCATGTGACCAGAGATTCTTGACCACACTTGAGACTTGAAAGGAAATTGAAATATTCTAAATTCTATAGGGTGTAGCTAAGGAATCACAACCTTAATTGGTAAGTACAGAGACCCATTCCATGAAACATCAAAACAAAATCTTTGTACCTCCATATGTATTCCCAAAGTATGTCATTCACAAGCACTAAGTTACACCTTTTTTTATGGCCACTCCATCATCATTTCCACCACTCATAACTCCATATTCAGCATATTCTCCCCCTACCCCTATGTAATTATCTCATTCTAATTCTAAAACTATTGAGTCATTAGATTAAGTTTAATGACAAGAACAATCACAATAGGATCAACCTCCTAGGAAGGATCACCTAAATTAACCACAAGCATAGGCTTAAATAGAGGATCATCCAACATAATACACTTTCAAGGATAATAATTAGGAATAGAAAATATATAAGGATAATGATCAAAAATAAAATAATGATTTACTCTAGTAGTAAAAATAGTAGGTATAAAAAAATACATAATAAAGGGAACATAAAAATAAGTTTGAGTCAAAAATATCGACCAAAAGAGGCTAATCAAAAACACAAATAATAACTATGTAATAAGAATGATAGAAAATAAAGCTGAAGTGTAATGATCAATAAAAGGTGTAGCACATAAATTTGAAAATTTTAATTAATAGCAAGAGTAAAATCTATAGGGTGATGTTGTGAAATTTAGCTAGGTAGTCATAGGCCAAGCTCAGACAATAGAAGGCCAAGGAATTCTAGAATAAGAGAAACAATATAAATGAGATGGAGAAGTATAACTTGAAATTGTTTAAGAATAATGGAAACCATATATAATTTTTTTTGGTGTAGGGTCAACACAAGTAGATTCCCAAGAGGAAGCTTATAAAGGAAAGGATGAGTCCAACAAATCCTAGTGGTTGGATGTCCAAGCCCTAGCACTGAGATGCACCACTTCTACTCTCCTAATTGTGCACATAATAAAACCACTAATGATATATTAACCTTATTTAACCCAACTTTCCTTACCAACTTCACCCCAAAAACTAATTCTAGATGCATCCCAATTGTCTTTCTCCAATAAAATAGAAGATGGTGTTACATTCCAAACCTCCATCACACAAAAATAATTAGAGATCAAGCAAGAAAACATATATTTGCGCAAATAAAATTTTTATATTTAGGACCATTTTTTAAAATCCTAAAATGTTATTTATGATACTTACATGACACTAATACAATCACTTCTTAGTGATCAAGTCATGTTGAAATAAAAAACATTCACTGCTCTTCTTTCTAGGTTAACTTGGGATTGGATAACAATGTAATAACTATAGGAAATTAAATCTCAGTTGTGAAAACTTTGTATCAAAACTAAGGAAATTATAGGATTATACTCAAGACCTTGATGTAATTGTGTGATAAGAAAAACATCTTTAAATTAAGATGCTAGACTATAAAAACCAACTCCAAGATGCATGAAATAAAACCATGCCAAATCTATCTCAAGCAAACAAATCAAAGTCAATCATGGAGATCCAAGCTTTAGTATTCAAAAGGGACAATGTGTTGTATGAGCCACTAAGACTGAGAGATAACATTATGATTGACATGCATGATTGAGAGAGGTAAATGTTTAACAACACATTTTCTTAGAGTGTAAACATGACAATATGTTGATAGATTCAAACAAATCATGTAGGACATACAACAAAAAGTTACACAATAATTACCAATAAAATTTATGATTTCAAGTGTTTAATAAAACATTTAAGTGTTTTATATCTATAAATATGTCACCTTGTAAAAATATTCCCTTATGAATATTCCCCTATCATATATTATATGTATGTTGACCATATCTAACCTATATATCATGTATCTCATCTATTCAAAGTATACCATGAGAAGCATGTGTGGAAAACATGAATATATAAACCTATAGCTTAGGTAGTTAAGCATGATATGTATCATATCACAAAAATAATTTTATTTCTTATAATTTTAAAGTGAAAGGACATAATATACTATGTCCAATATTTCACAATAATGATGTATCCATGAAGCACTAGAAATAGCAAGCATGACTAGTGGAAAGGTGGCTCATAACATAATTTCATAATCATGAATAATATATTGTGACACACTAAGTTTCAAATATATCACAAAGTAATTAGGAACCCTAAATCATCAAATGAGATAGGCATCAAGGAGAGAGGGATAAAAATATATTATCAACAATATCAAGTAGTAAATAATAAGGTATCAAGAGTCATAACATGTGTATAAATAAAAATAATATAGGGCCATATTATGAAATAAATAATATGTAATGTTAAAATAATTATAAAATGTGCCATAAAAATTAAAATTTTGAAAGATGTATGTGATGAAGTCTATATTATTCCGCATGAATTACTAATTAATATGTTGGGGGTCATAAGGACACCCAAAAATGTGTCATCATGCATTATACAATCATTTTTACCATCAAATTATTTAGTCAATTGGTATATATCATTTTTTTAAGTGTTTTTTTATTATGAATCATCCATATGAGGTTAATTTTATTGGTTAAAAATTATCTTTATTGAATTTTGTCTCTTAAAGTGAAACATAGTTTTTCAAATGACCTATAATAGTATGGTATGAACAAAATACTTTTGCATTGTAAGATCTTGATTTATATATTTAATTGTCTTAAAAAATAGGAGGTATATAACTTAGACCAAACTAATCCTTATTTTTTAAGGTTGGTATTCATTTAAGTGAGATAAGTAAATTATTTTTAAGTTGTTCCAAGTAAATTATTTTTTATAAGTTCATTAATATTATCGATAAATATGGGTTGATTTTCAAGATCACATGGTTGATAAAAATAAATGAGTGCATATGAAAATGAATTATAAATATGTGATCATGCATATAATAATTTTGGCCTTGTTTAATATGTCTAATAATCTCATATGTTTTTCTATGTCCATTATTGGCAAACTATTTATCTAGGAAGTGTTCACCAATTTTGACCCCCAAGTCAAAATGGTCAACCCCTTTAGGTTGAAACTTTTGCATAGGGTTATTAAAGATTGTATATGGTTGCTATGGTATTTTAATAGTCTTTTATTGTCCTCATGTGGTCATATTGGTCTTCTTTCAGATTTGTTTGAGGTTTGGTCTCTCATGCACTTGTATAGTCCTAAGAGTCATCCATGAGTCAATGTGTTTCCATGCGTGTTAAAAGTTTAACATTGGGATGAGTCATTAAATGATGTTATTTATATGTCTTAAAAGTCATATTGTCATGTATTAACCTTTTATCATGTTATACATTCCAAAAGTCTTTTAGTCACCTTTCTAAGCCAAAATGGATGAATTATACATACTATGCTAAAATACAAATATTTAAAGAAGTGTTATAAAATGCATGATGTTAGAAAAGGGTAAAAAAAATTTAAAACCTGATTAAACTTTCATTTTAATTCCTAAATTGAGATAAATACTCCTTTGTAGGTAGTTCAAGGTACTTTTATAACCTTAGGAGACCTATTTGTAGGTGAAGATGGTTTAGAGGAGTCTCTACTTCCAAATTTTAGATTCATGCTTGGGATCAAGTTTTAGGTCTTCGAGAAGAAAATAACTCTCTCCTTCATAACTTACTTCACAAGCTTAAAAAGACAAAATTTAAATGTATTGTATCACCAAGAGAGAGAAAGTTAGAGGCTGAAATTTTGGGCAATATTATGGGTACTAGTAATATTTGATTTTGTGGATTTAGTTTGCATATTCATCCAATCTCCTTTATTAACAATCATTAAGAGTGTAGGTATGTCACTATGTCTTGTCCATTCGAGAAAGTTCTAGTTTTGCTCTTATTTATTCATTATAAAGTTAGATGCAGTATAATGGCTTTGGTGAGATGTTTTCAAAGGTCAAAGGGGTCATTTTAATTCTAGTTTCATTGACCAACTCAACCTAATGAGGGGTCTTCAACAAGGATAAATTATCTCAAGTGTATGGAGCATACCCCTATATAAGTGTTTTGGTTAGTTTGAAATGTTGTCACTTTCTAAACTTTCTAGGTGCCTTAGTATTCATGGAAAACCCTTGACTATTCCAAGATTAATTTTCTCTCTCCTTGATAAGTATCTCCTTGTAGATGATCCTTCAAGAGATACCAAGTGTCTTTCTCTTTGTAAGCATGGTCTATGCATAAATAGTTTCCTACATGACAACATCTTAAATTGGCCTGAATAACAATGAAACATCAATGATAATATGTGATAATGGCACTATTGAACATGTTGGAAACTTAAGGAAATGAGAATGAGACCATCTACAAGTCTGGAAACCTATAGGTGAATATTCATAGATATAGATTTCATATTGAAGGTGATTTTGTAATGGAGAAATTTGATATATAATTATAAACAATCATTTAGTATTGATTAACTCTGTTTCCATCATTAAATGAACATGAATGAATGAAGAGGCTCCAATGTCTATGCATAAGACTTGTATATGAGCATACCTCTTGAATTTGAGTTTTTATAGTGATATCAATATATATACAAGATATTGAGGTAGATGATAAGAATTGATAATGATTTTATATAACCATAAATATGACTAAGGCTCAAGGAATTATCTTCTGCAGTCCATACAAGAAAAAAGGTAAACCTACATGTTATATACCTGTAGGTCCTCATTTTGAACAAAAGGCCAATTGTCATATGAATAAGATAGGTGTGGAAATATGACCTAGTGTAATAATGAAAGATAAAATAGGTTTGAAGACACATAAACCATTTTAAATCCAAAAGAGAGTTGATTTGAAAGATTCTACAAGATTAGTACTCATATATAAGCTTGTGTATAAAGATAGGAAGGTATAAGCTTGTGAATGCTATTAAAGAATAATGAGGCTTGTAGAAAAATAAGGAAGATATTTTAATTAAGTTATTAACTCTAAAAATTTCTAGATCCTAGTTGATAATACCAATTTTAAATCTCATTTCAAACCCTTCTCCAATGACCGCATATAGCCATACTTTGAGAAGGTACAAGGAACAAGTTTGTGTTTGTGAAAGTGTAGGGTTTTGGGAAATTTGAGAAGGTGATAAAATCTCAATAATATAAAAAATTAATTGATATGTTCAATTATGTTTAATTTATGTCCTAAAACCCAAAATGCATTTAGACTATCCTTATGACCACCTATAGGATATTTTGGTAGGTAGGTTGGTTATGAGCTTGAAAAGAATATAAAATGCATAGTCATGGATTTGGGTTTTCAAGAGTTAATGAACAAAATTAATAGATTAATTAAAATTTTAAGATACCTAAAGGAAATTTAGACAAGAAAATTACTATGTACAAGACTCATTTCAACCCTCCATACACAGTCAATGAAACTTACATGTCTACCTCCCTTAATAAGGGAATGTTGCTTGTTTATAATCAAGAGAGAAGGTATAATCAAAGTAAAACCACTTGATAATGGTTTAATATTGGTATTATTACTCTATAATATCCTCTTACCAAATAACAAAAGGATGAAAATGTAAATAAGCCCTTTTTAGGCCTAGTAAGCCTAACATACACAAGCAAATCTATAAGTGCAACATGAGAGGAGTGGTTTGATGAAGGTGGCATGAAGATATGAAGAAATTAATGAGTATAAAATGTTTCTATAGACCATCCAAGACCATCCACATGTAGGGGAAGATAGGAAAAGTGTCATTTAGGCCTTAAAGACCTTCTCAAGCGCTCTTGGTGCAAGACTACAACTCTATGCTAATTTTCCCTCACTTGGTATGACCTTGATACTATAAATGGAATAAAATAGATTTAATAAATGGTATAAGGTAATAGACACTAAAAACGTCTATATTATTTGTCAGTTTAGGTCTTCAACCTTCTTGAACAAAGGTTAATAATGTAAACCATTCTCTAATGGCCTAGTTGTAACTAGGGATCCATCTTCTTCTATTTGGATTTATATGGAAAATATGCATGTGATCTTATGATAATATGTAAATTTGAGGGGGATAATTAAATTTAAAATTTTGTAATTATTCTAGGGATTAAGGTCCTAAGTTTTATGAATAATTGTTAAGAACCAAAATACGTCTAGACCCTCCTAAAACCTTATTAAGGACCTGATGATAGATTTTGACCTCCAAGGTGCATGAGATGACCTAGTTTGATCTTATAACCTTAAAATCATTATATACTCTCTTAATACCCTCACCATTATTATTTTATACTTTCAACTATATAGTATGCATTTAATGCCCTATTTTTAAAGGTTTTAAGGTGTTTTGTATGGTTTTGAGTAATTGGACACTTGAAAACTATTTATAAAGGTGATTTGGGATGTATTATACTTTTTAAATCCTTAAAAAAAATTACACCGTATATATGCTTAAATCAATCTAGTTTTTCAAGGAAGTCTTAAACATGCTTAAAACAAACTAGGTTTTGAGACCATTTCATGGTGCTCACACTTCCACAAGGTCTTAAGACCTCAAATTTTGAATGGAGGTATATTATAGGATGGGAAAAGTTAATCAAATTTTTTTTGGTGGTTTCACATGCTTGGGATAATTTTGGATCAAAAATTCAGTCTTCAAGGTAAGGAGGCCTAATTGAGGCCTTATTGGGGAAAGAAAATAGCAAAAAAAAGATACTTCCACTCACTCTCAAGATCTAAAAATTTTCATGGAGTTGTAAATACATAATTAGTACTCAAATATATATATATATATATATATATATATATATATATATATATATATATATATATATTCATTTTCAAATTATCATCCCTACACTATCTTATACAAGGAGGTTTACATGATTTTAGGGATACACGGAAAAGAGGCCTAGTGAGAGAAAAAGGTGAAAGATGGAGTCTTGGGGGTTGTTACATGAACCCAAGTTAGTTAATTAATGTTACATAAGGTATTTTAATGACTTTAATGAAAATATATTTCCTTTATGAATCATAATTCAAGTCTTGAGCCATTTGGACAAGGTTAGACATGGTAAATGAAGGGGTTCCAAGACACCTAAGGATATGGATGATAATTTACACCAAAATTCCAAAGAAAGGGAGTTTATAAATGCATGATATGTCTATAATTATATTTATAAGAAAATTTCATGATGATTTGATGATGAAGAAGCCCATTTTTCACTTCTCACATGCAAAGAAAGGCAGTTTTGAAGAAGATGACTAAGGTATCAAGCAAGTGATATAACTCTTATGCCACTTAGATGATGAAGAATATTCAAATAAGGAAAAAATGTATTCATAGACATATTTATATTATTCTCTAACTCCATTATTTTTTGTAACTCATGTGGATACTAGGCAATCTCCCTCTTCCACACCTCTCTCTTCCTCATTTCTCTATATAAGTTGCTTCTTTTGTCCTTGTAATACATCCACATTTGGTATGGTGAAGCCCTAATTATATACATACTGATTTTGAATTGAAATAAAGTTTTAAATATGGTTTTATTTTTCTCAAATTATTTAATAAGTGTGCTAAGTAGTCTATTGTGGATGACAAGTGATAGTTATCTCTCTTTGAATTCATCTCACTCTTATATGCTTTGTGTGAGTGATCTATCTCTAAAAATTGCTGATTTATTTTTGTTTTTTAAAGTGTATACAAGGGTTATTAGTGTCTAATATTATACCTATTATTCATCCACCTTGAGAGATACATTTCATTATACCTTCACATTAAAGCATTGTGTTAGGAGAACCCTAGGTTTTGAGATCAGTTTTGCAAGTTATCTTCCATAGTGTGGGTTCAAGTAGGATTGTGGAGTTTATATTAGTGAATCACATATATTATATTAGTTTTTAAATCTCATTATATCCCATTTCCTTTAAATTGAGTAGGTTATCATCTATTTGTAGGTGTTGTGCAAGGGAGCTAGCCTTTTAATTTAGAGACTCGCCTCTAAGAATTGTTACCCACAACATATGAATTGTTTTAATGTTATCCCAAATTGAAGGAGGTTGGATTAGACCTCCTTAGGGTGATTTTTTTCTTTTTAATATGAAGGTATCTTATAATAATAAAAATTAATGTAGGAACCCATGACATAAATTAAATAACCAACCTATGTCCTCACAATTCAATCTATTAGGAAAATAATTAAGATTACTCCTTGGCTTTTATAATTTATAGATAAAAACATGTAATAAAGGTTATATTAAGGATACCCATTAATATAAAATAATTTTTACTTCATAATGACTAATGCATGAGAAATAGGCATGTCAAGCACATCCTCATGATAATATTGGAATACAACACATTATTCAGCACATAACATTGCAATTATTTTTTATCAATAAAAATGTTATGCATTTATCTTTATAACATACATATAGTATGAATCATAGTCACTATCTCACATGTAAAAATGGTGGTATTCTCAATATTTTGTCTCAAATGTTGAGTCATAGGAACTCTATTGGTCATGGGTGTAGGAGTCAAACACTCATTATAAATCATGGTATATGTAGGAACATAGTTAAAAACCCTAAGGTTGTCTACATAAGAAACATTTTAATTATTTATTTATTTATCCACATGTATTATTTCATCAAAAATATTATTGTTTTTAATTAAAATTTTGATCTTATACTTCACAACATACATTGATTAATTCTTTTATCATTTAAAACCTTCACATTTTTTGATTTAGCATTCATCAAAGATAAAGCATTTTCCTTAATTTTACCTATATAAACCATAATTAATGCCAATACAATCAACATAAAAAATAAATAAAACTCTAAGAGATGGATAAGCTATAAATTCAAAATCATATATGATCCAAAATAGAAAACCCTAAGGGAAAATGGGATATAATCCATATGTTTAATGTAATTATGTTAGGTTTACCAATATGATAACATCATTTTTGTTTTAAGTGTAATACCATTAAAAATAGGTAAATTAATTATAATAATGTGATATACCATTCAAAAATGTAAAATAAAGTTTCATATCTACCTAGTGGATAAAGATATTAAACATGCAGAAAGAAAATGCTAAATTGATATTGAACTTGGAAGGAGGAAAAAGATGATTGAATGATCAAATCTTGATGTTTATTAGACTTATGAGAGAAGATATTGACTATAATTTGGTAAATTATTATATGTCAAATATGGGACTCAGAATGTGTTGGTATGGGATCAATTCCTAATTCATTAATGTCCTAGGTGGGATTTCCAATCTTGTAGTTCGATAAACATTGTGTTTTGTACTACATTGATTAGGCCTTACACTGCTTTCTAGGTTCTATATTCTTATGTGTATATACATCATTGGATGTTGTACATGCCTATACCTATTATTTTATATATTTTTTGACTAAAATGAATTATTTCCTCTTTTAGTGTATTTGAGATAGCTTACTATAAGATGTTAGAGAAAAAGAAAATAGAAGCAGTGATTAGGTTGGGAAACCATGAATGTGTTACAACTTTGTATACTACATGTCAGAATTGAACTCCTCATGATTGATGTGTAATGTGAATGGATGATTAAGAGAATAATATATTTATTCTCACTTTAACTATGAGATGAAACTATAAGAACATTTTCCTATTGCAATTTCAGTACAAGATGTGATGCAATTTTTTTAGTAAGGATAAATCAATGTGTAGTGTGTATAACCTTTAAATGATCAAATAGATTAAAAAGTGGTGTGTAACCTTAATAATACCTATTTTAGATGATAGATATATCATTATTTTTATTTTTATGTCCCTTTAAATTATCATAGATGAATTTTATATATAGGCTTCTCATGGTTGATCTAAAGAGATATTTGCACATAAAATCCAAATTGGGGTGGGAGGGGGTGGGGGTGGGGGGTACAACCAAAAAACTAATCCAAAAATTTAAAGGATGTAAATTAGGTATAAATGTGATAGTATGAATGTGTGAATTATAATTCACACACATTTTTTTTAAGATAAGCATGTGATAAGTCTATAACATAGCATATTTTTTATAAAATATTGTTTCATGTAGGATAACAAATCACATGGAAGTTTGAATGGTTATTTTTAATAATTCAATTTATAAAATAAAATTTTAATAAGATGAAGAGTCATAGTCTCTTTTTTGGCCTACACACACACACACACACACACACACACACACACACAGGTTGTAAAAAAGGGGTGTTAGATAGCTAGATATAATTGTATAGAACAATTTGAATATGTAACACATATCCTAAATCTTGTATAAATGAATATCGAATTTACTATATATTCCTTTTGAATTAATGTATTCTTATTTCTTGCTTAAGTTGATTTCATAAAATAAAAACAATGATATTATGTGTATATAATTATGTTATGTACAAGTATATAATCATGATCATAATATAAATAAAACATAATGAAAAAACATAAGAAAAGGAGGCCATGTGATCATAAAAATAATAAGAACAAATATGAAAAAAATCAAATAAGTCCCCAATTTAAGGAAATAAC